>CM062817.1:1978042181-1978336315 GCA_031772625.1 Pinus tabuliformis | reverse complement strand
CTTAATTTTTTCTGAATACTCAGGTCCGAGACCAAGCTTTGAGCAGGCTGAAAAGTAACATAGAGCTTATGGTGAAAACAAATAATGGCAGAAAAGTTGTTGCCATACCACATTCAATGGGGGCCCTTTACTTTTTACACTTTATGAAGTGGGTGGAGACACCAGCTCCTATGGGTGGTGGAGGTGGCCCAGATTGGTGTGCCAAATATATAAAAGCAGTAATGAATATTGGAGGTCCATTCCTTGGTGTCCCAAAAGCTGTCACAGGACTTCTTTCAGCTGAAGCTAAGGATGTTGCTGTTGCTAGGTAAGCTTCTTTAATGCAACTCTTTATGAGTCCTCTTTCTTGCATACATAGTAACAAAATATTTATTATGGATATACAAACAGTAAAGTGTCAGTTTTGACTTTGTATTTGGACTTAAAATATTTAAGAGATGCAGAGTGCTTTTGTTTTAAGGTAATGTTGTCTTGTCCTGCTTTCCGCATCCTACCTAAGAACCAACATCTAAAGGATTGTTTAAATGAGCTTTTAACCGTATCCATGTTGAGATATTTTGGCTAATCTTCATTTGTGGCAATGTACCAGCCCATTTTGTGTATAGTTGAGGCTCTTAAGACTTAATGAGCTGACTTGTGGATATTAGTGAGTAGTGTTGCGACTTAAACTCTCAAATAAGGGGAAAAGTCCTAACCCCAGTGGGACAGCCAAGAGGCAACTCTCAGGCAAGCCACCCACTGTCACCTTGGTGGCCTTGCCTCTCACTTTAAGGCTAAGGAAGGCGCTTCCTAGCCCTAAGGGGGGTGTTCATAAAGGTCATGCTAAGCCAGGTCGTGTAGTGAAGAAGGGAGGCTCCTTGAACTTGGCTTGACAGAAAGACTTTACCAGTGACATTATCCAAACTAGAGGATAAAAATCAAGCTTTAAGTATGTGTGAATATTTGGTCAAATGCCAATGTGAACAAGCTGCAAAGTAATTAACTTAATCAATGCTCATTAAAATTTATGCTTGGAAAATAGAAAGACAAGTCTGCTTATATGCCATGAAATGCTGTCAAAGTGTAAACATACATCCAATTACAATAGGAAACCGTGAGCATCATCACATCATTCACCATTTCATTAGTATTTTGAGTGAGGAGTCTCGTTGATACCTCAATAGATCATGTACCAAGAGTTGTGTGTCTGAAATGATAAGCCCCAAAAGCATCAAGTACTGATGTTATTAGAGAAGTGATAGGACAGCAGACTTATAACATTCAGTATGAACCAAACTATGTTAGTTTAACGTGCGTTCTTAACAATGAGAAATAGAGATTTAAAGTGCTCAGGGTATGAAATGTTCCCAAGAAATAGTGATTGATCTCATATGCCAACACTATTTAGAAATTCAATGACAGTATTTAAGACACACTTCTCACTGTGTTCTAGATTAAATTATACCCATGAAACGGTGATCCAATGTGAAAGGACAGTGAACAATTTAACCAGTGTCTGAAGTATGTTTAAACTTTAGCACAGATATGTTATGAAGACAATGGCCAATCCTATGCATCAACAGTACTCAGGAAAAATAGCACTTATATCACATTTACTGGTGCATTTGGGACAGTTCACTGTCAATGAAAGATCACAGATTTAGAATATCCGACAGTGATGAAAACACAAGTGATTGCATAGCTATTCCGTAAATATATATGCTGTGTGAAAAGAATCTCTTAGCAGTGAAATGTTTCTTCAAATACTCAAGTGTATGTGTAGGTTCAAACAGGTTATGACCATAAGAATCAACCATTCACAATGTAACAAATGAGCAGTGATAAGAGTGCAAGTGTTGGCAGCAATGTCAAGAGATCACATACTGTATAAACTGTGTTTTAGTGTTCTCCAGCAGTGAACAATTTTAACCTTTTCAGCATGTTTAGATGAGTGCTATTAATCATGTATTGAAAACCATTTATTCAAGACTCAAGAGTTATTATGTGCATAAGAGTAGTTTCCTTTCAAGATCAAAACCATGTTAATGGAAACCCCTTTGTTAAATTGACAGTGCTGTTAATGAAAATCAGGGTTAGAAACACATGAATATCGAACACAAACACCACATTGTCTAACAAGACAAGGCATCGATCTGCTTGAAGATGTATTAAGAATGTCAAGTATATTCGAACACTGTCATAAAATGGTGTATAAAGATGAGAATGTGACCACTATTCAGAAAACTAAACCCTTATTACCAGTGCTGAAATGATACCAGAAATAACTTCATGCATTTAAATCTGTTTTAAACCAAGGATGGGAGATTTATTATGCTATAAATTGTGCCAAACTCATCATAGACAACCTCAGATCTGAAACAATGACCTCAAAAAACCTGGACATCAAGATTTCAAGGGTGAAATTTAGGTGCAAAGAAGCCAGGTCATTTCAGTTACTCTGTCATCGATTTGTCTCTTTTAGGTATATGGAGCAAAGAAACACTTCAACGTTAGCACCAATCCTTGTAACATAAGTTATAACCTTAAGTGAGAGCAGAATTAACACTTAGCCCTACATTTCTAAACATAGACTTTAGGCACCCTACATTTCTAAGCATAGACTTTAAGCAACCAGGAAGATTTGAGTCTCAAACTAATTCCAAGTTTCTCTTTTACCTTAAGGTGAGATCAAAAGATTGACACGTGACAAGATCCAAACCGAAATTATGCTAATTGCAAATGGTAAAGCTGGAGAAATAAATTATTATAACAAGATCTAAGGAATATGTAACAATGAAAATACTTAGATCTAACAACCTAGATTAGGAGATCAAGGAAGTGAAATCCTATGTTGTGAAAAAGAAGAAGGTAAAAAGGAAATAATGAAGGTCTCTTGGTACAAGATGACCTTACAGGATATTCAGGAGCAGGAGGCTTCTTGGAACTAGGTCAAGGAGAGCAGGACTTCATGCCCCTACACTGGCGATACTCTTCCAACCGCACTATAGCGAGGTGCGGCACTACCAAGCGTTTTCTTTTCACCAATACTTACGATTGTAGACTACGCCTAACATTCCATATTTAGTTTATTTTTCATTACCAAATATTATCTTTGTCCTTTATACAGTGAAAGCCCATAACACTCACATAAACAACATTATACAATAGAAATGCACAACAGTATAAAGGGAGGGGCAACTCCCTGCAATACGAGTCTGCCCGAATCAATATATATAATCTTCTTTTATAAGTACAAGTTAAATCTTGGGAAACCCCAAATTTACACTTAACCAAATTTCCAACTTCGGCAAACTCGGTTGCCCAGCTCGTCGGCGCCTCTGCACAGTCGCCACACGACTCACCAACCCTTCGTTCACCTCGTCGCACGTCTTCACCCGACTCGCTCTTCGTTTGGTCAACAAACGTTCAAATCGTGCTATCCTACCCGACCTCCGTTCGGTGGACCACATGCAGTCCTGCCTGCCCGACTCTTCGTTCACGACTTCCGATTCCAACCTTCGTTTCGACGTGCACGGCGCGCCCTCACCCGGCCGCCTGTACGCACGTTCACCCGCGCCTTCGCACGACTCACCCGAGTCGCCTTCGCACGACTCACCCGAGTTCGCTCGAACGCCTTCACTCGAACTCGTTCACCCGAACAACTTCACCCGAGTCGCCACACGACTTCACCCGGGTCGCCACACGACTTCACCCGGGTCGCAACACGACTTCACCCAGTTTGCCCGAACGACTTCACCCAGGTCGCCCGACGACCCGACGACCTCACCCGGCTTGCCCGAACGACTTCACCCGGGTCGCCCGACGACCTCACCCGGCTTGCCCGAACGACTTCACCCGAGTTTTCTGCCCGACGACCTCGCCCGAGTTTCTCACCCGACGACCTCGCCCGAGTTTCTCACCCGACGACCTCGCTCGAGTTTCTCACCCGATGACCTCGCCCGAGTTTCTCACCCGACGACCTCGCCCGAGTTTTTCACCCGACGACCTCGCACGAGTTTTTCTGAACGACTTGCCTGAAGTGCGGGCACATCTCCTGCGCCCTTCACACTTCTACACCTACGTCCAACTTCGCACTCCAACCAACTCGTAGAAGAACTACGTGGTGGAATGATGGCTTGTCTCCACAAACCGTTCGCCTATGTATATGAGCGGGTGGCAGGTTGTGTCACCCGGCTGACCCACGCCCAACGCCCAGCCGACTTGTTCATAAGTGAAGTCTTCGCCCAAGAGGAGGGTTGGCTCGCCCAACTCGTGGGACCGCCCCTCAATGCTCGCCCAACACCTTATAAACTCGTCTTTGGTTGTTTTACTTCGCATTTCGCACGAACTCCTCGCCCGTCCTTCGCACGGTGAAGGTGACTCGGACCGCAGGTCCTTACATCCTCCCCCACTTGAAGTCATTGTCGTCCTCGACAATATCGCATCCCGACAACCATTTGTTACCAAGATATCCATACCAAGGCATATACCCCATCGGTATGTCATACATCGAAAAATCATCTCAATCCATGATCATCAACCACCCTGTCACAATTCCCACATGCTGCACCCCATCGTGGAAGGCTGGCCCCTCCATCTCAAGCTACATGCTTCCTGCAACATATCGTGTCGACTTCATCATGTGTCGTCCTCATGTGAACTGCTGTCATGATACTCCAACATAATGCTAACACATCTCTATACATTGGATCCCCTCATGACTCGAACTAGTCGGGTGATCAGTCCAACTGTCACGCTCAAATCATGAGAATGCACATCCTCATGCCATCATCAGTCGTTTCTATGAACATCCTGTCACATCATCAACTCGATCAAGAATCCATCTTCATATAAGTATAAGCCATGCTCAGGTCATCGTCTCATCTACAACATGCTGTCCATGATGTTTGGTGTCAATGTGCTGCATGAAATCAGCCACATCTATCCCAACATCATCATCCATCTGCAAAACATCCATCTCCTCAAGGTGAAGAGATCATCTCCCGACTCTCGATGTGCCACATCCAGGGCTATGAAGCAACCTCCATCATATTTGTAATGTGCCATCCCTCAAGTCTGCCATAGAAACAAGTATGCACCTGCCCCACCTATCCATGTGCTGCCTGTGATCATAGATCAATCAACTCCCATGTGTCAAAAGTGGTTGAGTCTCGACTCATGCCCAAGTGGTTCCACCAAGGCATCATCATCGTTGTAACTCCATCACTCCAAAGTGTCTCATATCGATCCTCCACATCAAGTCACTCTTCCAAGTCACACCCATGCATGTACTTGAAAGTATGCATCCCATTCTACATCAAAGTCTCTGACCTCAACTCTTCAATGCATCAGATCCTCCAAGGCCACCATATATGAAGTCTCCAAAAGTCACAACAATCTCATGTCATCATGAGCTCCATGTGCCATCTCCAACCTGATGTCTATGACTAAGTTGCCCATGTAGTCCAACCAAGTAGACCCATCACAACAATCGGTCATCCCCATCCAAGCCTGCAATCTTCGGTCTAGTGAACTCAGTCACCCAACCATATCATCGTCACATGAGTCTCTCCATCATAGGTCCCCCACTAAAGGTTCCACCAAGACTTGCTCTTGGTCTCGGCCATGAGAAGTCCACCCAAGTATCATCAAACTCAAGTGTGTGCCCTCCTTCAATTTGACCATGAGTCATGCTGGGCACTTAGCCAATTCTCCATGTGGCTAAAGCATGACCCATTCCTCTGCAATGATCATCATGTTCCTCCCTTGTCACAGGCTCTTGTACCTTCTACCATAAGGTAACAAACAACCCCAACAAGTCCTGCAACAGTCAACAATCCTTGTTTCTCCATACAAGGTCTCATCGTAGACATCCATGGTAAGATGCTCCCTTGCATCGACAAAATGACTTTGCTCTTCCCTGCATACAGTTCATCTCCCAAAAGCTCAAATGAAACACAAGTATCAATAGTACTTATATCATCATGAGGCTCCTCCATGTGAGTATCCTCATCCATCCATGTTTGCAAACTGCACGATCCTGGTCCAACTTGATCATCCTCAAATTTGTCCTCCATCGTTGTCACATCTGCAACATCCTCAACTATCACGGCTTCCTCTTCCTTGTTAGCACAATCTGCAACTTCATCCTGCCCCATTGTCCAGCCAAGTTGAAGAAGTTCGTCTTCAACATTCCTTTTCAAGACTTCAAGTTTATCTCGAATCCGTGGGTTCTCTTCTTTCAACCGCTTCAACCTGTATAAGGTAAGCAAGAGCTTCCCTTCGCATTCTTCCAAACCTGCCATGCCTTGTCGTTTAGCTTGGCCCAAGCACACAGCTTCTCCTCTGCTAAACCTGTTCCACCATTCACCTGAATCACCTTGATATTCCACCTGTCACCTGCAAAACTTGAACTCCCTTTCAAGTCTTCGGTCTTCGTAGAATCAACTCCTTGATTCAATTCACCAGCTCTGATACCAACTGTCATGATAGTGCAGTGGGATCAGCACTTCATCGTCAACCCGATCAGCTTCCTGATCATCAGCTCTGATACCACCTGTCACGCCCCTACACTGGCGGTACTCTTCCAACCGCACTATAGCGAGGTGCGGCACTACCAACCGTTTTCTTTTCACCAATACTTACGATTGTAGACTACGCCTAACATTCCATACTTAGTTTATTTTTCATTACCAAGTATTATCTTTGTCCTTTATACAGTGAAAGCCCATAACATTCACATAAACAACATTATACAATAGAAATGCACAACAGTATAAAGGGAGGGGCAACTCCCTGCAATATGAGTATGCCCGAATCAATATATATAATCTTCTTTTATAAGTACAAGTTAAATCTTGGGAAACCCCAAATTTACACTTAGCCAAATTTTCAACTTCGGCAAACTCGGTTGCCCAGCTCGTCGGCGCCTCTGCTGCACGCCCCTGCATGACTCACCAACCCTTCGTTCACCTTGTCGCACGTCTTCACCCGACTCGCTCTTCGCTTGGTCAACAAATGTCCAAATCGTGCTATCTTACCCGACCTCCGTTCGGTGGACCACACGCAGTCCTGCCTACTGACTCTTCTTTCACGACCTTCGGTTCCAACCTTCGTTCCAACGTGCACGGCGCGCCCTCACCCAGCCACCCGTCCACAAGTTCACCCGCCCCTTCACATGACTCACCCGAGTCGCCTTCACACGACCCACCCAGTCCGCTCGAACGCCTTCACTCGAACTCGTTCACTAGAACAACTTCACCCGAGTCGCCACACGACTTCACCCCGGTCGCCACACGACTTCACCCGGTTCGCCCGAACGACTTCACCCGGGTCGCCCGACGATCTCACCCGGGTCGCCCGAACGACTTCACCCGGGTCGCCCGATGACCTCACCCGGCTCGCCCGAACGACTTCACCCGAGTTTTCTGCCCGACGACCTCGCCCGAGTTTCTCACCCAACGACCTCGCCCGAGTTTCTCACTCGACGACCTCGCCCAAGTTTTTCACACGACGACCTCGCCCAAGTTTCTCACCCGACGACCTCGCACGAGTTTTTCTGAACGACTTGCCCGAAGTGTGGGACATCTCCTGCGCCCTTCGCACTTCTACACCTGCGTCCAACTTCGCACTCCAACCAACTCGTAGAAGAACTGCGTGGTGGAATGATGGCTTGTCTCCACAAACCGTTCGCCTATGTATATGAGCGGGTGGCGGGTTGTGTCACCCGGCCGACCCACGCCCAACGCCCAACCGACTCATTCATAAGTGAAGTCTTTGCCCAAGAGGAGGGTCGGCCCGCCCAACTCGTGGGACCGCCCCCTCAACGCTTGCCCAACACCTTATAAACTCGTCTTTGGTTGTTTTACTTCGCATTTCGCACGAACTCCTCGCCCGTCCTTCGCACGGTGAAGGTGACCCGGACCGCAGGTCCTTACATAAAATTAATATTTTTATTGGACTGCAGGTCCAATAAAATTAATTTTTTAATTTTTAATTAATTTATTTTATTTTATTGACCCTCGAACTTGGCCTTTGGAAAAATCACCTAGGACCTAGGACTTACGAGGGGATAAAACATTTTCTAACTCTCAAGACACTTTATATTATGACTTTTACAATTTTACATCTTAAGGGGGGAAACCCATTTGACATAGACCCTCGTAGACCACCCAGCTCTGCGACGCAAATATAATCTAGCAGATCAAGCAATTTGTAATAACCTAACCAAATAATTAGGATTATTTCCAAATTACTTTTACATAGACTCGAAGCACACTAGGATTCCCCCAAGATTCCAATGACAAAATCCATTCTGGCTTTGGGGTTAGGCTGAAGGAAAACTCTGCCGACCATGGGTCGGTGAGACAAAAAACCTTCTGGAACGTAGATCATCACTAGAAAATTAGGTTTACCTAGGCAATTATTTACATGACATAGATCTGCTAAGATTATTTACAATTTACACATGCAGACTGGGTTTACAACATAATATGATCGGGCTGATGATGACAGTCGAATGGCACGAACATGTCGATTAAGCGCTATCCCTTTTGCGAAAAAGGGGGGGTGCACTGCTATGGGTAGTTGACACGTAGTGGTCAATAGATCTCTTAACTATTATTTGAATTGTTGCTGAAGATGTTTTCCACTTGATCACTAAGTAGTAATTGGGGCAACAGAGAAGGTCATCTAATACTAGAGAAATAGGGCAAATAACTATGGTGCTGATATTACAGATGTTAAATGTTTCGACTCAGGGATTTGATGTGAGAACAGGTAGATTATGGACACAAATAGAGGCAACCTTCAAACAAACAGATACATCTGGGAATGAAGCATGAAGCAAGAGCAGTTGGCAACATCTAACAAAACTGAAGCATTGCAAAAGTAAAAAGACTTTAAAAGACAGTCACAGATTGGATATCAAAATCTGGTTGTGGAGATAACTTGCAGAGATCTTTTTTTAAGAACACAAGGAAAAGATGGCTTATCAAAAGACTATAGAAAGGAGAATGTTGTGTAGTCGAATATAGCTCGGTAACTTAAGGAGAAGCACAAAAATACAAAGGAACTCTGATCTAAAGAGAGATAGCAAGAAAGACAATTTCAGTGGCATTTTCTCTTGATTCGGACTATGAAGGCCTCTTAATTCTGACTGTGGAGACTGTTGTCGCACAGATTGTTTAGGCAGCGCGACAACGCTCAGACCGGGGGCCGTCACCCTGATCCCCGATCTCTCTGTCTAAGTCGTATCCCTGAAGCAGGCTAAGGGGGGTAGACCCTATGAGATAAAGGTAAACCAACTAGGAATCAGCTGAGTTGGGAGACACAGCAAGGGGAAACAAGCACTTGATCGGTTTTAGAATTTGATTAGATCTTTAAATGTGTAAGACCAGTGCCTTATGGAATTAATGAAAACCAAGTAATTAATTAACTGGTGCTACTTATGAAGTAATTTAATGATTGCTTGAAAATATTTACGAAATATCAAACATGTAATGAGCATAATATAATCCAAGCAATGATTAATTTCACCAGATGCGAAATATTCAATAATGCGCAATGTTCTAGCAAATAAACTTCAAAAGATCAAAATTCATTACTCAACCATGAAATTCAAATGCTAACCAGCCCACAAAATGATTCACCACTTTCAAAAAAACATTTAAGCGTATTTAACTATAGAGAAGTGGAACATCAATACCACAAAAGACACCGAAAAGAATTTTCAATTTTTAGTTAATCTTTTCAAATTTTTTTTAATTTTTATTATTTTATATTTATAAAATTCTAAGTTTAAAAATAGAACAAAACTAAAATCTAAATAAATAAAATCTAAACTATAAAACAAAAGTCTAAATAAAAGCCTAAGGATTATGCTTTTGGGATTTTTTATTTTTTATGAAACAAAATGAATCTAATTCTAAAACTAAAACTATAAAATCAAAAGTAAAAAAAAGGTCTAACTCTAAAGCTATATAACAAAATGAAAATTTATTAAATCTATATCCTAACTAAACAAAACTTAGTTCTAAATCTAAATCAAATAAAAATCTAACCTATCCTAAAACTAAAACAATAATCTCAACTAAAATTTAATTCTAAAACTAAATAAAAGAAAACTAAAAAACCTCTTTATGCCTTTTTTAATTTTTAATTTATTTATTATTTTATAACTTTTGATTTATGAAATTAGAATCAAATCAAAACTAAATTAAAAGAAATTAACACCTAATCTATATACAAAAATGAAAACCAAATTCTTTTTATTTTCAAATATTTTTATTTTTTATCATTTTTGATTTACTTTAAAATTAAAACAAAACTAAACTTTAAAAAATTTGATTATCAAAACTAAAGCCCAACCAAAAGAAACAAAATCGAAACTAAACCTAAGTCAAATAAAATCTAACTTTAAAACTAACTATGCTAACTTTAAAATCTTAACTATAACAATATACATACATTCAACGCATATAATAAAACTAAATGTAGAACCCTAGCCCATATATACAGAAAATCGAAACGTGTTTCGTTTGTTAGCGAGTACTCGGAAGGGATTTCGACGGCAGCAAGGGAAGACTCGACGGAGGTATGAGGGAGCTGAGAGTTTGTGTGCAGGTGAGCGATGGGAAGCGTGGAGCTGGAAGTGATAGCGTGAAGGGTGCAGGGGATGCGTGGATGGATAGCAGCGTGGAGCTGGAAATAAGGCAGACATGTAAGGGGCAGCATGGAGGGGGTTCGGATATGCTGCGTGGATAGCGTGACAGCGAGTGAGGGATGGAAGAGCTGGCTGCCAGAAGAAAACGTGGGTGGAGTATGTAGTTGCGTGGGTGAGCTTGAGGAAGATGGATGCAGAGGGGGCTGGACAACACTGCGTGAGGAACATGGGAAGAGCAGCCAATAAAATGTGATGCGTAGGATGGATGCCGCGTTGAAGTTTTTTGGAAGTAATACGCAGGTGATGAAGGAAATGCGCAAAGAAATTTAACACCCAGACAGAGGTTGAATAATAGCGAAAGAGTGGTGAGGGTGAACGACAGGAGCTGGGCAGCGAATGGAGAGATTTTGAAGGCACCAACAGCAATGAGAGAGGCCTGAGGGTCCTGAATTTTTTTTGAAATTTTGATGCAGCATGAAACCCTACCAGACAGCCAATCGATCCAAAAAATTTCACCAGAACTTAAAAATATTTTCTAGAAATCTTAAAAAAAAAATTGAAACCGCTCTGCTTCAGATTTCTCAACGAAAACCTTCGAATGACAGTTCCCAGATTTAAAATATTCCAAAAAAAAAACTTGGACTGCAGGAATAATGCCTCTGCAAGAGATGGTTCTGAGGCCAGATCTTACCCTCCAGGGCCTAAAACTGGTTTCAAAATCAAATTTCGACTTCAGATTTGCAACCTGCAACCTATCCCTGAAAACAAACAGCCAGAACCTGAAAATGCAAAAAAAAATAAATGAAACCCTAAAAACCCTAAGAACTAGCTAAATAATTACAGTTTTCACAGTTTAGAGGCTCTAACTAGCCAGATTTGTCAATATGCCAAAAAAATATTTTTAGAATTTTAAATTTAATGTGATGTGCTTCAGAAAACCCTTCGTGCATTCACCAGAAAATTTCAAATGATAAGCCCGGGATCAAAACTGGCTGGGCTCTTCAGAAAATGCAATCCAGGAGTTGGCTGGTTTAGCCGAGAACTTCCCTGAATGCCCAGTAATCTCAAAAAAAAGGATTTCCTGCACAGCTTAAATCAACCATTAACGAAGAAGGAGAAAACGATACTAAAATCCAAATGTAATGGAGATACCTGCCATCATATTCAGAAATTTAACTACCATTCAAACCCTAGTGACTAAACAAGATACCTGTGTTTAAAATCACTCTTCATCAAGCTATCATGAATGGCTGAAAATAAATTTATGCAGAAAAGAAAACATCTTACAACAATTCCAGAAGAATAACACTAGCAAGATTTCAACCCCAAAGTCTTTTTTTATTGCCCATGAAAAGTGACTACAAGAGGGCTTTCTTTAGCACACGACTCTCAGATCGAATGATTTCAGATGACCCCTGACACCCTATTTAAAGGAAAAATTTCCAACAGCTAGTTCGAGTGATCCATGTCAAAATGATCTCGACCGTCAATGAGAATCAAAATCTCTTTTAATCTCATTCGTTGAAATTTTAAATGCATTTTAATATATTAAAAAATTAAAATCTTGCATTTATTTTTTCTAAACTTTGATTTGTTATTATTTTATTGTTTTATTTATTTTTCAAATTTTTATTTATCTTTTTAATTTATATTTAAATTTTATTTAAATTTATTTTTTATTTTTTATTTTATTTTTTAATTTTTTTTTAAATTTTTTATTATTTATATTTTTTATTATTTTTACTGGATCCTCGAACTTAGCATTTGGAAAAAACATTTAGGACCTAGGACTTATGAGGGGATAAAACATTTTCTAACACTCAAGACACTTTACATCATGACTTTTACAATTTTACATCTCAAGGGGGAAAACCCATTTGATATAGACCCTCATAGACCACTCAGTTCTGCGACACAAATATAATCTAGCAGATCAAGCAATTTGTAATAACCTAACCAAATAGTTAGGATTATTTCCAAATTACTTTTACATAGACCCGACCTAGAACACTAGGATTCCCCTAAGATTCTAATGACAATCCATTCCGGCTTTGGGGTTAGGCTAAAGGACAACTCTGTCGATCATGGATCGGTGAGACAAAAAACTTTTTGGAACGTAGATTATCACTAGAAAATTAGGTTTGCCTAGGCAGATACATGCATGACACAGATCCGCTAAGATTATTTACAATTTACACATGCAGATTGGGTTTACAACATAACACGATTGGGCTGATGATGATAGTCGAATGACACAGACACACGTAGATCAAGCGCTATCCCTTTTGCGAAAAAAGGGGGTGTACCGCTATGGGTAGTTAACACGTAGTGGTCAACATCTGGCTCTACTTGAGGACACGTTGCTGCATTGTAGGAATGTGAGAATCCTGAATCTGCATCCACACAACACACAACAAAACATAAGTAGCGTCCATCTAAAAATCATCATATAACATTAAGCACAGGAAAGATATAAGCTCTTCATTTATTAACTATCTAGTAACATGAAAAGTAATCTAATCCTAAAACAGAAATAAAATGTTGAAATGACAAGGAGTAAGGTTAGAAATACAATACAGAGGATGCCCCATGGCATCAAATGTGTTCAATATAGTGTATATTGAGCATTTGCCTGCTTACAAGCAAATTTGTTGGCTACTTCTCGGATGTGCCATGTCCAATTCTGCATACGGTAGGACTTTTTCCTATCTGAAAATCAAGTTGCTCGCGGCCATCTGCTGCATCAAATCTTCTTCTCGTTCTCTTTCTCTTGCATTTTTTCTTTGTGGTAGGTTGTATCACTGATGACGTGGAACTTTCTGCTTCAAAGCTCTCAGATGAAGTATGTAAGATATGTGTGACATGTTTTCTTCATTCTACATCTCCCCTGTCAAGGATGATGGATCAATCTCACAGGTGTCATGAGTTATAACTTGATCTTCTAGGACTAGTGGATTAACCATGTGAGCATCAACCTGATTATTAATTTCCCTTTTATCCAGGTCACCTTCAGTTAGCCACTTTTCAATGGAACAAAGGACCTCATAATAAGATGGAGCTTATTGTAATAGATAAGGAGGCTCCTGATCTATTGGCGTTCCCTGGTTTCTTTCATCCTCTGACCGCTGTTGAAATTTCTGAACCTGTATTTTAATGGCATCCATCTAACTAGAGTTTTCAACCTTCATAACACTGATTTCCCTGGCATGGTCTTCTTCCATGGTCAGTAACTTATTCTGAAGACATATTTGACTAGCTTCCATATCTTTTATTAATTTGTCGTCCTTTGCTTTTATGGTCATCCAACAATGTTGCATAAAGTTTATCTCTTTCTTATGATTTGCTTGCAGGTTAGCCAACTGATTATTATAATCGAATCTCATGATGGTCATTTCATCATCCATAGTTGACAACTTGTTTTGAATAGCACTTATTTCTTCCTGAAAACTTGCTTCCCTGGCAGTCACTTGATTTGAATGATTGAGTTCCATGATAGTCATATTTTCCTCTAAGCCTGATAACTTGCTTTGCATAAAATTAATTTTCTTGTCATGATTAGCTTTCAGGGTCTCAATTTCCTTAGCATGCTGACTCTGCATGTTGGTTACGTGATCTGAGTGTTTAATTTTCATGATTTCCATCTCCTTGTCACGTTTTTCCAGGTGGGTGCATAAAGTTCTCATATCATTGGCGTAATTAGTTTGATTGATCTCCATATTTTTTACCAGCCGCATTAGTTCTTCTATAATTTGCTTCTGATTTTCCCTTTCATTGTTGACACTGATTTTACAATTTGTCCCTGCTTTTCCACTATCATGGATTTGATCTGCCATGGTACAAGTGGATGGTACATTTTGATATGAAGAATTGTCTTGAAATCTTTCATCGACAGCTGGACCTTTCATAAGATTACTTTCATTCTGCTGCACAATTTTAGGGGCACAAGGCAAGCTATCTTGATAACCATATCTATCTTTAAAAGCATTGACAATGTCTTGTAAAGAAGTGAAAGAATCTTCAGGACAATTATTAAACCAATTCAAAGCATCACCCTTTAAAGAAAGAACAAATAGACGCATTTTGACATCTTCATGATCATACCGAGGAGATCTACAATATATGATCATTATATGAGTAAACCTGCCTAGATGCTTTCTAACAGCGACTGAATCACCACCTGAGAACAAAGGTAATTTAGAAATGGCCACTTCCGGAACATCATGGAGAACATCAGTAAAATGACATGGGGTAAACAAATAATCCATGATGAATAATGAGGGACCAAATGAATGATAAAAAGAGATCCCTGCTCAAGAAAATCAAGAGATGAAAGAAGTGGAGTCGCCACTTGAACATGAATCTAAGTTTAGGATCCAAAAAGCAACAAACAAGCAGATATGAGGGAGGCTTCTTGTCTGGGAAAAATAAATGAAAAGAAATGGAGTCGCCACCCAAACAAGAAACGAGCTGAAGAGTAGTTGCTGATATGACGAAAGATAAGGTGATGAAAAGATCAAATGACGCCAAAGAATGCTGGTCGTTTGACAGGCTGATGAATGGCGAAAAAGATGAGATGATGCCAAAAAATGTTGACTTTGCCGGCTCAAATGAGAGATGAGAAAGATGAAAGATGAATGTCGAAAAAACCAAGGACAGAAAAACTCTATCCCCAGCAATGGCGCCAAAAAATGTTGTTGCACAGATTGTCTAAGCAGCGCGACAACGCTCAGACCGGGGGCTGTCACCCTGATCCCCGATCTCTCCGTTTAAGTTGTCTCCTTGAAGCAGGCTAAGGGGGTAGACCCTATGAGATAAAGGTAAACCAACTAGGAACCAGCTGGGTTGGGAGACACAACAGGGGGAAACAAGCACTTGATCGGTTTTAGAATTTGATTAGATCTTTAAATGTTTAAGACCAGTGCCTTATGGAATTAATGAAAACCAAGTAATTAATTAACTGCTACTGCTTATGAAGTAATTCAATGATTGCTTGAAAATATTTACGAAATATCAAACATGTAACGAGCATAATATAATCCAAGCAACGATTAATTTCACCAGATGCGAAATATTCAATAGATGCGCAATATTCTAGCAAATAAACTTCAAAAGATCAAAATTCATTACTCAACCATGAAATTCAAATGCTAACCAGCCCACAAAATGATTCACCACTTTCAAAAAAACATTTAAGCGCATTTAACTATAGAGAAGTGGAACATAAATACCACAAAAGACACCAAAAAGAATTTTCAATTTTTAGTTAATCTTTTCAAATTTTTTTAATTTTTATATATTTTTATAAAATTCTAAGTTTAAAAATAGAACAACTAAAACTAAATAAATAAAATCTAAACTATAAAACAAAATTTCAAATAAAAGCCTAAGGAGTATGCTTTTGGGATTTTATATTTTTTATGAAACAAAATGAATCTAAATCTAAAACTAAAACTATAAAATCAAAAGTAAAAAAAATGTCTAACTCTAAAGCTATATAACAAAATGAAAATTTATTAAATCTAAATCCTAACTAAACAAAACTTAGTTCTAAATCTAAATCAAATAAAAATCTAACCTATCCTAAAACTAAAACAATAATCTCAACTAAAATTTAATTCTAAAACTAAATAAAAGAAAACTAAAAAACCTCTTTATGCCTTTTTTAATTTTTAATTTTTTTATTATTTCATAACTTTGATTTATGAAATTAGAATCAAAACAAAACTAAATTAAAAGAAATTAACACTAATCTATATACAAAAATGAAAACCGAATTCTTTTTATTTTCAAATATTTTTATTTTTTATGATTTTTGATTTACTTTAAAATTAAAACAAAACTAAACTTTAAAAAATCTGATTATCAAAACTAAAGCCTAACCAAAAGAAAAAAAATCGAAACTAAACCTAAGTCAAATAAAATCTAACTTTAAAACTAACTATGCTAACTTTAAAATCTTAACTATAACAATATACATACATTCAACACATATAATAAAACTAAATGTAGAACCCTAGCCCGTATATACAGAAAATCGAAACGTGTTTCGTTTTTTAGCAGGTACTTGGAAGGGATTTCGATGGCAGCAAGGGAAGACTCGACGGAGGTATGAGGGAGCTGAGAGTTTGTGTGCAGGTGAGTGACGGGAAGTGTGGAGTTGGAAGTGACAGCGTGAAGGGTGCAGGGGATGCGTGGATGGATAGCAGTGTGGAGCTGGAAATAAGGAAAACGTGTAAGGGGCAGCGTGGAGGGGGTTCGGATATGCTGCGTGGATAGCGTGACAGCGAATGAGGGATGGAAGAGCTGGCTGCCAGAAGAAAACGTGGGTGGAGTATGGAGCTGCGTGGGTGAGCTTGAGGAAGATGGATGCAGAAGGGGTTGGACAGCACTGCGTGAGGAACGTGGGAAGAGCAGCCAAAGAATGGTGATGCGTAGGATGGATGCCGCGTTGAAGTTTTTTGGAAGTAATACGCAAGTGATGAAGGAAATGCGCAAAGAAATTTAACACTCGGACAGAGGTTGAATAACAGCGTAGAGAGTGGTGAGGGTGAACGACAGGAGCTGGGCAGTGAATGGAGAGATTTTGAAGGCACCAGCAGCAATGAGAGAGGCTTGAGGGTCCTGAAAATTTTTCGAATTTTTGATGTAGCATGAAACCCTACCAGGCAGCCAATCGATCCAAAAAATTTCACCAGAACTTAAAAATACTTTCCAGAAATCTTAAAAAAAAAAATTTTAAACCGCTCTACTTCAGAATTCTCAACGAAAACCTTCAAATGACAGTTCCTAGATTTAAAATATTCCCAAAAAAAAAAAAAAATCTTGGACTACAGGAATAATGCCTCTGCAAGAGATGGTTCTAAGGCCAGATCTTACCCTCCAGGGCCTAGATCTGGCTTCAAAATCAAATTTCGACTTAAGATTTGCAACCTGCAACCTGTCCCTGAAAACAAACAGCCAGAACCTGAAAATTCAAAAAAAATAAAATGAAACCCTAAAAACCCTAAGATCCAGCTAAATAATTACAGTATTTACAGCTTAGAGGCTCTAACTAGCCAGATTTGTCAATATGCCATAAAAATATTTTCAAAATTGAAAATTTAATGTGAGGTGCTTCAGAAAACCCTTAGTGCATTCACCAGAAAATTTCAAATGATAATCCCAGGATCAAAACTGGCTGGGCTCTTCAGAAAATGCAATCCTGGAGTTGGCTGGTTCAGCCGAGAACTTCCCCAAATGCCCGGTAATCTCAAAGAAAAGGATTTCTTGCACAGCTTAAATCAACCATTAATGAAGAAGGAGAAAATGATACTAAAATCCAAATGTAATGGAGATACCTGCCATCATATTCAGAATTTTAACTACCATCCAAACCCTAGTGACTAAACAAGATACCTGTGTTTAAAATCACTTTTCATCAAGCTATCATGAATGGCTAAAAAGAAATTTATGTAGAAAAAGAAAACATCTTACAACAATTCCAGAAGAGTAACACCAGCAAGATTTCAACCCCAAAGTCTTTCTTTATTGCCCATGAAAAATGACTACAAGAGAGCTTTCTTTAGCACATGACTCTCAGATTGAATGATTTCAAATGACCCCTGACACCCTATTTAAAGGAAAAATTCCCAACGGCTAGTTCAAGTGATCCATGTCAAAATTATTTCGACCATCAATGAGGATCAAAATCTCTTTTAATCTCATCGGTTGAAATTTTAAATGCATTTTAATATATTAAAAAATTAAAATCTTGCATTTACTTCTTCAAAACTTTGACTTATTATTATTTTATTTTATTTTTCAAATTTTTAGTTATCTTTTTAATTTATTTTTAATTTTTTAATTATTTATATTTTTTTTATTATTTTTACTGGACCCTCGAACCCTCGAACTTGGCCTTTGGAAAAAACACCTAGGACCTAGGACTTATGAGGGGATAAAACATTTTCTAACCCTCAAGACACTTTACATCATGACTTTTACAATTTTACATCTCAAGGGAGAAAACCCATTTGACATAGACCCTCATAGACCACCCAGTTTTGCGACACAAATATAATCTAGCAGATCAAGCAATTTGTAATAACCTAACCAAATAGTTAGGATCATTTCCAAATTACTTTTACATAGACTTGACCTAGCACACTACGATTCCCCTATGATTCTAATGACAAAATCCATTCCGGCTTTATGGTTAGGCTGAAGGAAAACTCTGCCGATCATGGATCGGTGAGACAAAAAACCTTCCGAACGTAGATTATCACTAGAAAATTAGGTTTGCCTAGGCAGATACCTACATGACACAGATCTGCTAAGATTATTTACAATTTACACAAGCAGACTGGGTTTACAACATAACACAATCAGGCTGATGATGATAGTTGAATGACACGGACACGTCGATCAAGCACTATCCCTTTTGCGAAAAAAGGGGGTGTACTGCTATGGGTAGTTGATACGTAGTGGTCAACAGAGACAACAAAATATGGATTGAAGCATAAAAACCTGGACTTGATCATTTGGTGTGTGTCTATTTGCAATCTGTTTGAAAGCATTGAAGTGGAGCATCCTTAAGCATTGTTGAAGCCATGATAAAGTAGTTCTGAGACATGAAGAGGGGAAAATGTGCTAATTGATGATAAAGCATCAATTCTTCTATCTTGAGTAAAAAGAAGAGCACTATTATACGGGGAGTAACAAACCCATGAAGATTTACTATTCATGAAGAAGAGTAGCAGTTCGACAGGCGAAGTCTTTGAGCACTCCTTTGCCATTGATGTCAAAGGGGGAGAGAAGAAGAATATTGCCATCAATAACAAGGGGGGAGATTGTCGACCTAGATTGTCATTGATGTCAATATGGCAATATTCTGGATGAGTAAACAATGATGTGAGGCCAAGGAGAAGGAGAAGCAGATTCATGAAGAAACAGGAGCAACCAAAGAAAAGCCAGAGGAAGAAGTTCAACGGAAGAAGCAAAGAGGAACACACAGTGGAAAAAGGCAAGAACTAAGAATCAGAAGAGGAACACGCATCAGGAGGAGAAGCCAGCGGAAGAGCAATTAATAGAGGAGCCATATCATGCGATATCGGAGGAATAACAGAGCAGAGCTATCAAAGCAAAGAAGAGGTAGTGGAGTGGTATGAGAAGCCATAAGAAAGCCAAGTAAGTGTAAGAGCGGAGGAGTAGAGCTATCGGAAGCCAAAGGAAGAACTATCGGGAGTATCGCATATGCCAAGAGTATAACGGAGGAGTATAAAGAGCGGAAGAGTATATATATATAGATGTGATATAATAACATGGACCCGAACAGGTTATAGCAACAATCCTTAATATGACATTATATCCGCGTTCAACAGTTAACTGGTGGGTTTGTAACAATGGTAGCGGTTTTCAGGCGGACTCAAGGCTGTAAGTGGTATTTAGGGCTGATCACCTGATACCATTCATCGACCGACGCGCGGTAGGAGAAGGAGAGAGGAAACCGCCTTATCGGGCAGGTAATCCTCGTGCATATTGCTCACCCGAAATTCATGCAGGCCGTTGGATTTAGTGCGGGTTGATCGATGACGAAGGATCAACGGACGGCTTTGGGTTGATTGGGTTAAGTGTTAATCGTCGGATCATGAGCAGATCAACGGCGGAGGATCGCTAAGGAATACCGCTTAATTTCATATCATAAGTTATTAAGGGATGGCACATTAAATATGCGATTGTGATATATATATATATATATATATATATATATATATATATATATATATATATATATATATATTTATGTAGATGCGATAATAACGCGGACCCTCGGCTCCATTATAAACCACCTTAATGTAATATCGCGTCCGCTATGTCGCTAGTCTCAAAGGGCCGTCACCCCCGAAACCTCCGACTGCGATATATAGTTGCAGACCCGATGGTCCTATTATATCGCGCCCTAATGATATATCGCGTCCGTCATATCGAGAGTTATGTATCGCAGTGTTTAAGCCTTGTCACGTTAAAACTGCGATAGCGATATGCATGCGGACCCGACTACACCATTGCAATATAATTTAATATATCATTGCATCCGTCACATATCGCACGCCTGTTGCAAAGCCTTGTCACATTGAAAACGCCGATTGCGATATATATATATGGACCCGACGGAGTTATTAAAACAATTTAAAATAATATCGTGTTCGGGTATCGGGGAATTGGCTATGTTATGTGCAAATCTGCCGATTGCGATAAAGTTGTGGAGGAGCGGACCCGATGAAGTTATAGATGCGGGCGTAATGCATTTGAAGTCCAACCTTAAGTGTTCAGAGGGTGTTTTTCCATGTATTCCATGTGTATCCCTGGATTCCGATAAATGTGTTGCCCAGGGCTTAAAGTTAAATTAACGTTTCCGATAGTTTAGTGGGCCTGAACTGTTGTGTTTGCGGGATTACTATTGTATATTGTATTAATATTATAAAAGGGGGGCCTCTCTGATATTTTCTTTAATATGCAACATTATTGTAATTTGGCCTCTCTTTCGCATTAACGTGTCCTATAAGAATTTGATGAATCCGAATAGATAGAGGAAGCCATGGATCGGGACGCTGAAGTGTCAAGCGAGCATAGATGGTTGAGCGAGCGCAGAGGAAGCTAAAGCGACCGGAGGAGGGAAGCCAGAAGGTCGAGTGAGCGTTGAGGAAGTCGAAGCTCAAGCGAGCGAAAGGGAAGCCAAAGGTCTGGTGTATCAAGATAAGAAAACAGAGAATTGTCTGTATGCTGTTGTTGTTGGCGAATTGGTCAAGCTGTAGGTCCAGCAGAACAGAAAAGGGCCGAAGGTCCAACAGGATAGAAGGAAGACGAAGGTCCAGCAAGACAGGAGGTAGTCGAAGGACGAGCAACTCTGTTGATCGTGTTACCCTGTGAAAGACTCAGACTTGAGATGAATTAATCAGGTACATTCTGAAGAACTATTCTGTGATATAATAAATAAAGTTTTATTTGACATCATTTGAAGGGAGCAGTAGCCAGCACTGGCATTGAAGCATATGTGATTTTGTTTCTGGGAAGTAAGAGAACAGTGAGAAGCAGTCACGCCTGAAGCATTTTCTGTGACTGGTAGAACAGAGGCTTGAAACAGAGAGTTGGTTCTTGTGCAGAGCTTAGTGCAGCTAATAGTAGACTCACTAAAGCTGTGTGGAGACATTATCAGAGATCATGTTGGCTATTTGATATCATCATGAGATAACTTTTGCAGACTCTGTGTGGATAGTATGAAGAGTTGTAAAGACTTCTTCATATGAAGACTAGTTGCCATTGATGCTGTAGCATGGAGACTACAGTGAAGTTGTAAACAGACAGAATTCAGTAAAGAAGAGTTTTGGGAGCAAAACATTACTATCAAACATGCCTTGACAAGATTGGGTCGGAGCCCTTGGGGTTGGTGCCTCAGAAGTTGGAAGGATTGGTGTCCTTGGAGTTGGTGCTCCTATATCCAAGGTTGATGCCTTGACAACAGAGGGTTGGAGCCCTTGAGGTTGGTGCCTCAGAACTGGAAGGAGTGGTGTCCAGGGAGTTGGTGCTTCTAAGTCCAAGGTTGGTGCCTTGACAAGACAGAGTTGGTGCTCTGGAGGTTGGAGCCTCACAAAAGTCCAAGTTGGTGCTTGGAAATAGATTGGAACCATATATATATTGTATCTATTTTATTGCAAAGATTATATTAATAAAAGCATTTATTTTTGTTGTTCATCTTGTGTTCTGAATATAAATGTTTTAACTGGTAAAATAACAATTGAAAAGAAATACTGATTCACCCCCCCTCTCAATATTTCCAACAAATTGATCGAGAATGTCTCATACCATTCTCTACTGACTCGAAGTCAGTTTTATTGATCCCAGATCAATATCACAAGGGAGTGTCTCAAACCACTCATGTTGATCCCAGAGCAGTTTCATTGATCCCAGATCAGGGAGGTCATCATAGCATAGGGAGTACCATAGATACAACGATGTGTCCATCGATAGTACTACTATGGTCCCTAACCCCATTTCCCTGCTCATTGGCCAGATGAGAGGTACTTCCCATGAGTCCCAGACTGCATGGGTAGGATGCCTTGACAGGAGAACCATTCATCCTGTCCCTGAGTCGCCACGGGGTATCATAGGGGAAGGCTGAGCCATTCACCTTGTACATAGCGCACCATTAGGGGAGGGTGAGTCGCCCTATGGTCGCTGGTTGCTCCAATAAGTACCCCAAGCCCCCCTGGAGCTCCGAGAGCTCAATGCATGCAACATGCAGGACCCTCATAGGAGGGTCTCTCAACAACTCCAAGTCGTTCGGGAAAGTCACAAATTTGACCTTTCCCTAGGGCTTTGACAAAATGTCTGCGACCTGTACATCAGTCTCAATGCGATGGAGCCTCCTCGCTCATTGACGTACCATATCCCAGATAAGGTAGTATTTGATGTCTACTTGTTGGAGCAATCATAGAATACGAGGTTCCTCAACAATCGAATCCCTCCCCCTGGTTGTCACAGAGGATCACGGTGGTATTCATCATGTGTACAAACAGCTCGTTGAAGAGCTTCCACAACCAGGCAGCTTCACACGAGATCATACTCATAGCTATGTATTCGGTCTCAGCGATGCTTATAGCAACCGACTTTTGCTTCTTGCTCATCCAGGATATCGAACAAAACCCAAAGGGAACCAGCACTCAGAAGTGCTCTTGCGATCCTCCACACTGCCTGCCCAGTCAGTGTTCGAATAATCATGCAGCTCCATATTTCTGGCAGTGTATCTCAATTTATGAGAGATTGTGCCCCAAAGACATCTCAGAAGATTCTTGGCACCAATCCCGTGAGGCTCAACCATATATGAGCTGATTATGCTAACTGCAAAACATATGTTCGGACGGAAGTTCACCAAGAACATCAATGCGAATGAGTTTGTGAAACTCATAGGCATTTCCCAAATCTAGTCCAGCATCACTACCATATAACTTCTGAAAGTTAAGATCCTCGAGGTAGTCACGAGCTTGCAGTTTACCATTCCACATTTGGAATCCAACTCCATCTCACTTCTGCAAGTGAGAGGGTCTGCACCTGTTAGAAATAGGTGGTCCTCAGAAGGTGTCGGTATGAGAGGTCTATTATCCACAACCTTTAGGCAATGGTTTGGATTGGTTTCACTCCTAGTGAATCTCAGCTTCATCAGACAGCTATCAATCCTCTCATACTATGCCCGGGGTGCTTTGCTTCAAGCCATAGAGGGCTTTCTTCCACCTATATACATGAGATTTCCGATCATGAATCTCAAACTCGGGTTATTCCAAACCTGTGGACCTGCTACATGATGGAATGGTCCCCTTGTAAGATTTTTCTTTGGTACATCTCGGACATGTACCTTCATGCTCTTTTTGAATTCAGGCATCCTTGTCACCATCTGACTCACATTGGGTAAGGCCCCATAAAGTAGACCTCCAGTGCTATAGATGAGATGTGTCAACTGACATGGTCCCCAATGGACTTCCTGCAACTTGATACAAATTGGCAACCCTAAACCCATGAGTAAAAGCATCTTTGAAAATTTCATTTTCAAACACGTACCTTTCCATCGATTAATGCCACCCTGAAACCTTTGACTTCCATTGCTGAAATGGACACCAGGTTCTTCTTGCGATCAGGTACTTAAAGAGATTCTCGTAAATGAATCGAGTTACCCTCATTGAATTGAGGGGTAACATTCCCTACACCCTTTCCTGGATAGGTGGCATCGACTGCAAGTATAATCCCATGATTGTTTCCATCTCTACCAAATTAGAGAGAGCACCCTTCTATCCAATGAAATGCCTTGAAGCACTAGGGTTCCTTGCTTTCTTGAAGAGTCGACCGTTTCCTTGATGACCTGCATTACCTGTCATTGCTCTGATCATTGAAGATGTCCCTGGAATGATTGTTATCTTCATCAAGAGATGTGTCCCTTCCATTCAAACACTCCTAATGGCCGAACTTATTACAACCAAGGCATCTCTTCCACCCTTAGATCCAGACTTCTTATTGAAGTGATCTTTAGGTAGGCCATCTGAAACTTCCACTGCGCCATTCTGATAATATTCTCTGCTTCGACTTCACCCTTGGTGAATTAGAAGAGGGATGAGGAATCCATTGATCCTTTTGTCCTTTCCCAATTGTCTTCGGTGATTGCTCTTTCACTCTTGCTTGGGCTTTGTCTTCACCTCAGCTCTGATACCATGTTAATTTTAGGTATGTCCTATGCTTAGAGCAATTTATTTCAATTTTCACAGTTAGCTCAATATCTTTTCCAGATTAGCAATCACATCAGCATAATAGTAAATTGCAGATAGAACAGAAACATAAATTGCAGAAGACAAGCTAGGACAAGAGGACATAGGATGTGGCGCTAGCCAGGGACAAACCCCAATGTGGGGAAACCCTTGATCAATTCTTCTTATATGTTATTCAATAGTTCAACAGAGAGAGAGAGAGATAATACATTTATAACAGGAGTCAACACTTTGACTTATCTAGATAAGAGCATAGATCATCTTCTAAGAAGATGATACATGAGATCGGTTTAAGACATGCTGCTTCAACTGATTCTCCAAGGTGACTTCTTCACCTATCGTCGTGCTGCATCTCGTCATCATGTTGCACGTCATCGTGCTGCATCCATCATCACAATGCTGGACCTCATGACTGATGCACCTTATGCTGCACTGCTATCCCATGTGCCATTGTTGAACCATGTTGTCATACAACATGTCTCATGTGCTTGCAGCACCATACTTGCCACTGTTATCCACGCTATCCATGCTTGCTGTTGTACCATGTGCCTTCCGCCATGTCACAACTGTTGCCCCACTTTGCCTTGCCATGCTTTGCAACTGTTCCATATGTCTTAGCATACCTTGCTGCTGTCCATGTGTCTTAGCATGTAACCTTGCTGTCCCTTGTATCGTGGCTCCACCAAGCTTCATTGTTTAGCTGTCCCATTCATCTTTGCAGCACTAAGTCACCTGATGTCCTTTTTATCTTGGCAGTGCCATGTAGCCCAACAGTCCCATTTACTTTGCTGCACTAGTTAGCAGCGTCATGTAGTCTTAGCACTGCAGTATTGGTCGCCTTGCTTGCTGCTGAGCAGCACCATGTACCCTTGCTCCCATGTGTTGTTTCACCACGCTACACTACTGCACTACATCACTGGTTAGGGCATCACCCTACAACCCTTATCATCCATACAAACAACAAACCAACCTTCTAAAGACTGCAGTTCTCCAAGGGAAAAACCCTCCAAACCTACGCTATTCCTTTTGGCTTTGTTTAATTGTGGCTAAGGCCACGTTGTCCCTACAACCCTTTAACATTGTCTAGGGCAGCCTCCTTGCTGTCCTTTTGGTCCTTCATACTGTGGCTAAGGCCACGCTGTCTTTATAGCCCCTTCACGCTGTCTAGGGCAGCCTCCTTGTTGTCCTTCTGGTCCTTCATATTGTGGCTAAGGCCATGCTGTCTCTATAGCCCCTTCACGTTGTCTAGGGCAGCCTCCACGCTGTTCCTTTGACCCCTTATACTGCGTCTAAGACCCCACTGTCCACACAGCTGTTCCTCGGCCTAATCTGCCCAGCAATGCGCACTTGGAACAACCCTTACTTACCACGCTGTTACCTACAACAAACCCTCACTGTGGCCCATAAACTTGACTGCGTTAGGGCTTCTCACTTGAATGCATCCTAGGGCTTCTCACTTGACTGCATCCTAGGGCTTCTCAGTTGGCTGCGTAGATACTAGGGTTGTCCTCCTTGTAGCGTTAGGGCTGCCTTCTTTTCCTCCAACGTCTAGGGCTTACACTCCTAGATTTCTCTTCCACTAAAACCCAAGACAAGTGGAGAGAAATCAAGATAGAAGTGTATGTAGAAATGACTATCAAGTCACTTCTTTTTATACTAAAACGTTGAGCACATGTGGGGTTTATTTGGTTGCTGGCCGACCTTGACGAATTGTCTTATAACACAATTAAATTCATAACTCCATGAATACTTATCGGAATCAGATGATCTTTAGATCAATCCTATACCTCTCGATGAGAGGGATCCAAGAAAAATATCCGCTGCCATAAATAAGATGAGCTACATGGAATTTGGCCCTAGTTGCCAATTTTAACATCAATTCATCAAATCGATTTCTGAGCCGGGAAGGCTCACTGGGAGGGTGACACAGCTCCTGGAGGAGGTGACGTAGTCCCAACACAGAGCTAGGAGCAGCCATCGCTGCACAACACTGGGGACAACACAGTCACCTGTGGGGTTTGTTCATCCAGTTGCTGGATCCGCCAAAATATCTGTCTTCGGATAAAGGTACTTCTGCCGGGTTTATTCTTTGTTGGGTTAGCAAGATTTGACACCCGAGTTGTATTCAAAAATCTGCATAATAAGAAAACCCTCGTATCTGCTTTATCGGTTTTCCCACATTGGGGTTTTTCCGGGGACATTTAGTCCAGAAATAAATGTGTCCTTTGTGTGGTTGTCTCATTTATTTTTTCAGTACTTGATCTGTATATTGGTGTAGGCTGCAATGTATTTGCATTAATATTTTCTAAATAATTCTGAAAAATAACTTGTTAAAATGAAGAACACAAGTTGGTAATGCAAATCATTTTATTGCAGTAGGATTTCTGATTTGTTAGATTCATAAATTTTCACAGAGATTTCTTGGTTTATGGGAGGTATTTGATTCTCTTCAGGTACAAAGGTCGCTTGATTAATTGTGAGATCTTCACTTAAATTTTCCGTTGTTCGAACTGCAACTTAAGAGTACATTTCCACATCAACTGGTTTATCCTCTTCTTGAATTATAATATTGACTGGATTGGTATTTGTTCCTTTTTCTTCAAACTAGACTGTTACGTTTGAAAACTTCGATTCTTCTTTTTGAATAAATTGTTCTAACTTGTCTTGTAGCGACTTCTTATCATTCTTAAACTTTTTTATTTGTGTAAGTAGGTTTGATTATGATTCTTTAGATTTGAAAGTTCTTCGTTTCCTGAATTGTTGACTTTACTCTTAGTGTCCTTATCTTTTAAACTTTTGATTTGTTTTAATAACCTTTGATTCAGGTTTTTTAAGTGCAAATTTTCTTCTTCCTTCTCTGATAGATTCTCATTGAATTTTTTTTCGAGACATTCCTTTTCTTGTTTTAATTTTTGTTTTGTAGCCTTGGCCTTCTTGATCTTTGTAAGTAATTTTTGACTATTGTCCCTTAGATGCAAAAGTTCTTCGTTATTTTCCATTGATGTTTCGTAACATTGAGCTTCGAGATCTTTATATTTCTTTTCTGATGCCTCGTTGTTTTGCTAAAATTCTATGAGCTTTTCTTTTAATCTTTTAATTTGTGTATGTGGATTACCTTGATATTCTTCCAAAGTAAACAATTTCCTACATGTTGGACAAAATGTTATGCGATTTTTAAAATTGATGAATACTCATACTCTATTCGACAAAACGGACATCTAGTCCAAAACGTAGAATTATGTATGGAATCCATGGTTGCTCCATTTATTTTCGAATTAGACTCCATTTTTGCTTTTGGAATAAACTTAGGAGTATTTTTATTTACCTTGATTTAAAAGTAATTTTTTTTAATAGTTAATTTTCTTTTTCTTTTGTTTTAAATATCCAAACTTAAAGTAATTAAATAATTGAATATATATATTTTAATAAATAAACTTTCCCTTCTTAAAATACCCTTTTTCACCTTGATAATAGCTCTTCTTTAAAATCTTCCTTGATATACCACTTAACTATCTTTCATATTATTTTATTATAATTATTTTTTTATTTAGTATATATTTATATATCTTGAACAAAACCTTGGAAAATAATAAATTATTTTCCTTTTAACATTTTCAAAAATGTTGTTGAACTCTTTTAAATTATCCTTGTTCACAATTAAAGAATTTTGTGAGGAGGCATTAATGTTTTGGAACAACACGAATGAACCCCTCGACCCTTTGAGCTCAACTCCATCTAATAATTTTTAGTTGTGATTTTGTGATTAGTTTGTAGAGCAACTGTACGGAATCAGTTTGCAATTGGCGGCTGGTTGAATAAGGTCGCTGCAGTGGTGCAGGAGAAGGAAGACCACAATGGTAGATTGCAAGCAACAATGGTCAGGGAAATGCAAATGTTTACTCGAGCCGCCGTGGAGGAGAAATTGCAGTGTTGTAATGTGGGGCTATGTGCACTTTGTAGTGACAGTTGCAGACTGGAGCGACAACGGAAAGCGGTTTGAAGGAATTCAATTGGCGGTTGATGGTGGTTTGCAGGGGCTGCTGTCGCTGCACTATGTAGGAGGTTGGGCTGCTATGGAAGGCAGTTGTCGGCCTGCGACCGGATTTGGCGATGTAGGTCTTGCAGTGACTTTTATTTTTATTTTTTTTGTAATTTTTCCTTTATAATGTTTTTTTAAAAATATAATTCTTTATGTATATATATTTTATATAATGTTTTTTTTTAATTATTATTATTTTTTTTAAATTAAATTCTCACTTTTTTTGTTTTTTTTCCTGTGTTGATCCCTTTTTCCTTTTGTATTTTTATTTTTTAATTTTATATATATATATATATATATTATAGTTTTTTTTTAAATATGTTTTTTCTTTTTTAATATATATATATATATATATATGTATGCCAAGGGCTTGGATGACGAAATTGGCGAAATGGAGAAACTCCAACTCTTGTAGTGAAACTCTTCGACAAGAACAAGGTTGACGAATTTTGATGGCCAAAGATCGGATCAAACTGGCTCTGTGTAGCAGTTGAGCGGCCAGAGGATTGAACAACTTTGATACCAATGTAACGAACAAAGTTTGTATATTCGGAGGAATGCTCTGATACCAATGTTACGAACAAGGTTCGTAACAACAAGTTAAATACTCCAAAAGACTTGGAATATGAAGATATCCGTTGAGGATAAAAAACATCTACTGAATAGTATATAAAATAGTTGATATGAGATATGATGATTACAAATGAGGGTGAGGGCTTGCTTATATACTTAGGCAGGTAACTTTTCACAAACGGTCATGTCCTTAGAGACATGCCTCTTCAATACTAATTATCAATATAGATCCATCTAAAGCACGGATCTAACATGAGCTGAGAGGGATCAAATTTCTTCACGTGTAAACTTCTTTGACAATGCCAAAATACAATATGTAATTTTTCATTGTTTAAATTGTATTTTTGAATGCTATATACAATACATAACTTAAACTTGTAAGTCCAAAAAAACTTTGTTGGATTTCGAAAAAAACATATACCTAAAAAATGACCAAACTTTAAAACACTGACACCACTTCAAACATTCCAACCATAATTTTATTTTCAATAGCTTTATCAATATATACATAATTTTTTTTAAAACAATATATAATATATACCTAGTTGACATTAAAATATTTATTACATAACATGTGCATAGAGACATTTTATGAGCACACATTAAAATGTTTTTTTTGTTATTAATATGTTCTTTTATTGATAACCCATATTGAATATTTTATTATATACAACATTAAAATATTTTCTTTTAACATTTTTTTTTTAAATTTCTAATTACTTTACCTAGAATTATATTACATTATTATAGTGGACATTGCTTTTTTATTTAGAGAATATTTTATTTTTATTTTAAGAGGGATACGTGTCAACTCCATGTTGAGCACAAACATACTTACACATCACCCTCATACCGGGTTGTAAAATGAGCCTCTCGGCTCAACTAGTTAATTAATCATTATTGTTTATATTTATATTATTTGTATATATATTTTATTGATCTCTTGTTGCTAATCACTGTTTCTTGTCTTCTCTGGGCTTGGGCACTGGATGAAGATTCTTTATCACCCTTGCTGTTCTCCTTGAGTTACTGTTTTTTATGTTTCAATCACTCTGTTGTTTTTTTTTTCCTACTTTTGTTCACTTTGGTTTTTTTTTTATAACATAATATGGAGTTAAATCCCTAACTCTAATATCCAAAGTGATTGACAGCTGAGATCAATGGTAGAGATTAAGTCTAAATCACTAATGTAATTAACTTATATTTTATTGGACTTTCCTAACTCAATAGCCAAAACGATTATTCACATTAATAATTTTTTCCTTTATAGTGAATTTCCAAAGTTTAAGAAAGGTCCTTTTGGACAACTTCCACACATCCGACACTAGACCTATTTGGAAGTACTGTCTGAGCTACAGATATCAACAGCTCTCTGCTCAACCTGTGTGTAGTCTGATACTTTGGAAAGTATGTTGGCCCGTTTTGGTAGATAAAGATAAGATAATTTTAGATGTCCAACCAATGACAAAATTGTCAATGAGACTAGAGAGTCCAATCAATTGTCAATAGACTATTGGAGTAGTTAGAGAGATTCACTGGTTAAAGTTAATTTTTATGGAAAGGTGATGGGTCTTTATTTCCTATTGTCTAGAGTTCCAAATGGTCTTGGTTGTAGAAATGGTAAATTTTTGCTGTGATTGATCATGACCGTGATAGCCCGCATGAATTACATAACCCTACTGGAAAACACTCTGGATTCTGGATTCTGGAGTGCAAAATGGTGGTAGAAAATTAGAAATGCACGAATGATGGGGAAGGACAATGCAGAACAAAGAAAGGCAATGAAAGGAATGCAACAAAATGCAAGGGAAGGATGTGAGGACAACACAAGAGTATGGAAAAATCCGTATCTCAGTTTTTAGTTTGTAATGCAATGTAGGGCAAACAAACAAGCATGAAGAGCAAGGGAAAAGTCCAGAACTCTTGTTCTGTGAGAACTTAGTTATATCATTAGCAAACTGAAGCCAGAATTGCAATGAAACATCAAGTTTTCTTGATAAATGTCCTCAGCCAGAAAACTTATCTTTTTGAACAGATAGATACAGAGGAGGAAGTTGATGTAGCTGCAACATTTTTCCAATTTTTAGGATTAAAGATTTGGACAAAGTGCAGCTTTGCAAAGGTATATATAGACATGGAAAATAAAATATACATAATGCATATAAATCATGGTGATGAAATCGAAAATATATTTATAATGTGATCGTTTGGTATATGGTAGAGTTTGTGTATTTCTATTTTTTATATCTTTCTCAGGCCAGGCCCAGCCATAGGCTGAGTGCAGGTTAGGATCGATTTTCAATATGGCTGTATGCATTTGACCTGGATTCCAGATTTGATCAACATTGAGTCTGTATTGCTGAGTGTAAATTGGGATCCACATTCAATATGGCTGTATGCATTCGACCTGGATCCCAGATACCATCGGCACTTGTGCTGTATTTGGCCACCTGGGGAAATTAATATGACAAGTTGATTTCTTTAGCACAGCTGTGTTTAGGAAGTTCATTAAATGTGGATTTGGTGATCGTATTTGTATGATTTCAGATTTGAGTTTTCTTTTTTGTTTGCTATGAGTTCACATTTGATTTTTTTTTTTCGTCATTCAATCCCTCCCATTTTCTGGTTCCTATTTCATCTTGGTCTATAGCTTTTTGACTGAATTAATCATAATATCTTGGTACTCTATGTATCTTACATATTACTTCCTTGGTGCTTATTTTAATGCCCGTCTCCAAGCTCTCATTTTTTTCTAAAGCAAACATAGTTATCAGTGTTGCACATATCACCTGGCAATTTGGCATGGTGGTGGAAGAAGCTCTGGAAAGTAAACAGCCCAGCAAGAGCTCGTCTTTTCCAGTCGTGCATATTAGAAAGCTGTGTGACGACAGATGACCACTGATAGTCTATCCTAGGCGTGGGATTATTGGGCCGTGCTGGTGTCCACTATTTAAAAAAGAAGCTGAGTTGGTAAATCATCTTTTTTTAGCCTGTCTATTTGCTTCGGCTGTATGGCCATCTTCTCTCGCAACTCTGAGCATTACTGTCCATTGGCAAGGGAACTCTTATATGGAAGTATGGGACTCTTGGTGGAATTCTGTTCATCCAAAAAAGCTCAGAGCCTTACCTCTATTAATATTATGGAGAATTTGGTTTGTGAAAATTTCTAACACGAAATTCTACTGCAGTAACTGATTTATTTCTCCTACTTATCTTCTACAATAAGTTATTTACAAAACCCTTTAGTAAACATTAAAATAAATTCTACTGCAGTTATCACATAATAACACAGAGAAAATAACAATGATATACAAGCATAAGAATCAATCACATCAACAGTTTTTTTGAACAATTGTCCCTGGAAAAACCCAATGCAGGAAAACCGGTGTAGTAGATGAGGGTTTATTTATTATTCTTCAGCAACAATCTCTTTACAAGGAATGATTTTGCAGTACATAGAGAAACCTTCAAGAAAACACCTGAGATAATTGTCCTCCTCAACTAGGAGAAATTCTAACACCCCAGAGACCCTTTAGTTTTCACTGCGTCACCCCTGCATCATCTGCGTGAGGACTGCATCATCCCTGTGTCATATGCGTGAGGACTGCATCATCCCTGTGTCATCTGCGTGAGGACTGCGTGAGAACTGCGTCCCTGCCTGTGCTATCTCTCAAAGCTCTCCCTCTACACTGTCACTCTGAGGCAGTGCGTCACCTCCTCCTCAGTCTCTCACTGATGCTGAAACCCTCATCTTCCTTCACCCTGCAACTCTCCCTCTGAAATCGAATTCTTTCTTCTTGAGAATTGATTTCCCTCGGGTTACTGAGTATTTGCCCAGTGTGTCTCCAAATGACTCTCAAGTCTTCTCTTATACTTTTCCTGTTGATGAATCAATGACCGAGATTAAGTCCCTAATCAACAGTTAAGATTAAAATAGACTTGATCCTCGTCTCTTAGAAGCTTCTCACTCATATCTTTATTAATACCCATTAATGTTTTTATTTTCCTAAGTTTAGACTTAGGAACCCCATTAAAAATGTTAATTATTTTAATAGCTCATCATTTGGTGGAATTTCTCCAAACGATTTCTAGGTCTTGGAGATCTCATGTATTTTAGCCCCTCCACAAAATTTCGGAGCTAGATCACATCCAATGCTACCAAAAATCAACACTCCCTCTTAGCGAGGAATGTGCTCTAGCAATGCTTCCCAATAGAAGCATCATACTAATCCATGACATCGGTCTTCTGCGCTGCTGATGCTCGACCTGCTCCCCCTCATCTACTGCGCTGCTGCAACCTATACTGCTGCCCATGACAATGCAACTATCACCGCTACATCTGTACTGCAGCTCCCTTTGAATACGCTGCATCATGCTGCCCATAGCACTGCCACTACTAATTGTTGCACTGCAACTCCCTATACTATTCGCTTCTGCTACTGAAACGGATTCTTAACCATCCCCATCTTCTCCCTAAAATAAACAAACTTTGTTCTTCCTAGAGCCTTGGTGAGAATGTTTGCCACTTGTTCTCCTGTTGGGGTGTACCTCAACTGTACTGCCCCTCGTTGGACACAGTGTCTGATAAAGTGACACCTAATGTCAATGTGCTTCGACCGATCATGAAAAACTGGATTCTCAGAGATCTTGATGCAACTTTGATTATCACACAAAATATTGGTCGCTTCCATCCTTCTCCTGAATAGATTCACAAGCAATTTCCTAAGCCATATGGCTTAACACGAAGTTGTGCTAGCTGCCATATATTCAGCTTCAGCTGAGCTCAGAGAGCTACGAATTTCTGTTTCCTACTACACCAAGAGGTCATTCATGATCTAATGTTGAAACAGTTCCCAAAGGTACTTTTCCGATCTACTGAACTTCTAGCTCAATCTGCGTCAGTGAACCCACTCAGCTTGATGTCACTGCCTTGGGTGTACATTAGTCCATGCTCAACTGTTCCTCATATATATCTGAGAACATGCTTTGTTGCTGCCTAGTGTGCCCTCTTTGGTTCCACCATGAATTGACTGAGGGTGTTGACAACATAACAAATGTGTGGCCTGGTATTGACCAGATACATCAAGGACCCTATGAGCTGCCTGTACAAGGTGGGATCGACTTCTTTATCTTCGGATGCATCAATCTTTTTCCAGTTGGTAATCATTGAAGTAGCCATAGGTCTACAATCCCGCATTCTGAACCTTTTCAAAATCTCTGTAGCATATCTCCCTTGTCCAAGGGAAATCCCATCCTTCTGTAGCCAATCTTCCAACCCCAGGAAATAATGCATCCGTCCCAAAGCCTTCATGTCGAATTCTGTAGCTAGGTTTTCCTTGCAATCTTTGATGACCCTGGATGTGCCTATTAGAAAAAGATCATCCACTTAAAACCAGGATTAGAGGCTCATTCTCTACAACCAGATAGTAGATGTTAGGATCTGCGTCACTCTTGACGAATCCCATCTTCTGCAAGTAACCATCAATTCGACCGTACCATGCTCTAGATGCCCATTTAAGCCCATACAAGGCTTTCTTTAACTTGCATACATGAGATTTCTTCTCATGTGTCTCAAAAGTCCCTGGTTGTTCAATGTATACTTCTTCTTCTGTCAGCCCCTTCAAGAACGCAGTCTTGACATCCATTTAGTGAATCTCCCACCCCATCTTGTGCTGCAAGGGATATCACGGATCTAATAGAAGTATATCTAGCTACTGGGGCGGAGGTTTCTTCATAGTCTATCCCTTCCTTTCGAGCATAACCTTTAGCCATAAAACTGGCTTTGTATTTTTTCACCTTGCCATCTGCAGCGTATTTGACTTTGTAGATCCATCTCGAACCTACAAATGACCTGTCTTGAGGCCTAGGTACCACTTCTCATACATCATTGATCATTATGGAACTGTATTCCTCCACCATAGCATCTACTCGTACTTGATGCCGAACGACCTCCTGAAAACTAGAGGGTTCTCCAACCTGAGCCACCAAGGCTTGGTATTTGTCACGCTGTCTACGCGCCCTTTTTTCGTTCCTAGGCGCACCAACAAAATCCTCGGCATCCCGTAGTATCTGTCGAAGTTCCCAACTCGTTCTTCCACTGGTAGTGGGTCTATCTAACTGCTCCTCCTCTTCTTGAGACTCCACCTGTTGCGATACCTCTGGAGTTTTATCTTTAGGAGAAATACTGGTGCTGGTTTCTGTTGGTCGAAGTGGCTGGACCAATGGATCATCCTTTGACTACTCTTCGAAAGGCATTTCTTGGGATTTCCTGAAAGCTCTGTCCTCCATGAACTTTACATCCCGTCGAATTACGATCTTCCTATTCCCCGGAAGATAGACTCTATATGCCTTAGCATTCTCGCTATATCCCACAAGATATCCTTTTTCTGCAGTTTGATCCAATTTCTTCCTCTTTTCTTCGGGTACATGGCAGTATGCCAAACTCCCAAATATCCTGAAATGACTCACCTCAGGCTTCTTACCGGTGAAGACACTCTCCAGAGTAATCTTACCTAATGCCCTGTGAGGAGTCCTATTCTGAACATAAACTGTCGTGTTGCATGCTTCTGCCCATAGGAATTTGGGCATATCCTGATCATACAACATCGCCCTGGCTGCTTCAACAATAGTCTTGTTCTTCCTTTTTGCTACTCCATTCTGCTTCGGATTATAGGGAGCTGTCCACTCTCTTCTGATGCCTTCCCTTGCGCAAAAATTAGTGAAGTCCTTGTCAATGTATTCTCCACCATTGTCTGAGTGCAACACTTTTATCCTCTTTCCTGTCAGATTCTCAACTAGAGCCTTGAACTCTTTGAATCGACCAAAAACCTCATCCTTGGTTTTTAGAAAGTAGATCCAAGTCTTTTTGGAATGGTCATCAATGAAGGTGACGAAGTATTCGGCACCACTAAGAGCTTTTGTGGACATGGGTCTGCAGATATCTGAGTGTATCAATCCCAGAACACTCTTAGCCCTATTGTTACTCCTGGAATAAGCCGCTTTGGCGTACTTGCCTAGTGCGCACCCTCTGCATACATCGTCTCGTTTGGTACTTAACTCTGGAACTCCTGTGACGGTTCTTCCGAGAATTCTTAGAGCCCCATGGTGTAAGTGTCCCATCCTCCTGTGCCATAGTTCATTCAAATATTTTTCCCCACTGCTGCCTATCAGTGCCATTAGAGATTCTAGTTGTAACCTATACAACCTTTGACTCCAATTTGAGCCTTCTTTTTCCAACTTGGGTGTTTGACATATACCTTCTTCCCAATGAAGAAAACATCATAGCCCTTGTTTTGTAGCTGAGATACAGAGAGTAAGTTCATACTCAATCCTCGCACATGCAGCACATTGGTTGCTTGAAGTCGATCCCCTGCTTCTGTTTGAAAGACTACAATAACTCTTCTTATGGGGGTACATTTTGATTTATTTCCCATGGTGATTTGGAAGTTCATCTGTTCTTCCTGATAATTCGAAAAACATTCTCGTATTCCTGTCATGTGCGCAGAAGCTCCACTATCAATATACCAAACCTCAGAGGAGGCAGAATTTGCTAAGCAAGCGACTTCTTCTTCCAGTGTGGAAGCTAACATAGAATAATCGTGATCCATGTTCTTCGTGCTTTCTCCTTTCCCTGAAGAACTGCGTGAGTCCTTCTGAGTTGCTGCCCCGACATTATGCTCCTGACTCATAGCAGATTCTCTAATCCTGTTGCCCAATCTCTGCTATGATACCATGTGAAAATTTCTAACACGAAATTCTACTGCAATATCTGATTTATTTCTCCTACTTATCTTCCACAATAAGTTATTTACAAAACCCTTCAGTAAACATTAAAATAAATTCTACTGCAGTTATCACAAAATAGCGTAGAGAAAATAACAGTGATATACAAGCATAGGAATGAATCACATCAACACAGTTATTTTTGGACAATTGTCCCTCGAAAAACCCAATGCGGGAAAACCGATGCAACAGATGAAGGTTTATTTATTATTCTTTAGCAACAATCTCTTTATAAGGAATGATTTTGCAGTACATAGAGAAACCTCAAGAAAACACCTGAGATAATTTTCTTCAACTAGGAGAAATTCCAACACCCTAGAGACCCTCTAGCCTTCATTGCGTCACCCTGCATCATCTGCGTGAGGATTGCGTCATTTGTGTGAGAACTGTGTGAGAATTGTGTCCCTGCCTGCGTTGTCTCTCAGAGCTCTCCCTCTACGCTGTCGCTCTGAGGCGCTGCATCACCTCCTCCTCAGTCTCTGACTGATGCTGAAACCGTCCTCTTCCTTCACCCTGTAACTCTCCCTTTGAAATCAAACTCTTTCTTCTTGAGAATCGATTTCCGTCGGGTTACTGAGTATTTGCTCGATGTGTCTCCAAATGACTCTCAAGTCTTCTCTTATACTTTTCCTATTGATGAATCAAGTTATCAACAACCGAGATTAAGTCCGTAATCAATGACTAAGATTAAAACAGACTTGATCGTTGTCTCTTAGAAGCTTCTCACCCATATCTTTATTAATACCCATTAATATTTTTATTTTCTTAAGTTTAGACTTAGGAACCCCATTAAAAATATTAATTATTTTAATAACTCATCATCCGGTTGGAATTTCTCCAAACGTTTTCTGGGTCTTGGAGATCTCATGTATTTCAACCCCTCCACAAAATTTCGGAGCTAGATCACATCCGATGCTATCCAAAATCAACATGATTAGCACGTAATACTGAAGTTTTTTGGACAAGACCTTAGTCCTCGATTTTGTGGCTGCAAAGATCATGGCTACTTATTCCCTTATTGCTGATACTGATGCTCCCCACGTAGATGTGATATTGCTGAAGAATCAATTGATCCCTCCTATTTATGGGCCTACTTCGATGGCGCTGCCTTAAGTGATGGAAGTGATGGAAACTGCAGGGGTGGGGTCTCTCTTCATTTGTCAAATAGCCACTCATTTAAGAGGAAATTTGGACTAGGTCAGGGAACTAACAATTATGTTGAACTCATGAGCTTGAAGCTACTCTTGTTGTTTGCCATTGAGAAATAAATCCGCTCATTCAGATTTTTGGGGACTCACAGCTTGTTGTGAATTGGTTTAATGGTATTTCTAGATGTCACATGCACTCCCTTTGCCCCATTCTGGAGGAGATTTACTTACTAAAGCAGTCTTTTGGTATTATATCTGTACGCCACATTTACAGGGAGAGAAATGGAACGAATGATGCTTTGTCCAAAGAAGGCGCTCGTCAGACAGTGGGAACATGGCATATAAAGGAGCATAAGGATGACCAGGAGTACATTTACTACCTGTTGGGCCACTTTGGCTAGGAGCGCCACCAAGGAGAAATTGAAAACTAAAAATAAAATTCCACACAGAGCTACCAAAAGCTAAGCATACACAGTTGCAGAAACTATGCATAAACATATCCACGAACAACAAACTAAGACCAACAATTTACATACAGAAGACTGCTGCAAATAAACACGTTACCATAACAAGTATTGAACACGAGAATCCAGATTCATTAACATGAACAAAAATGTACATCATATGCAGCCCTCCCTGCAGCCCAACAATTTACATAGAATACTGTTGCAATAAACACATTACCGTAACAAGTATTGAACACGAGAATCTAGATTCATTAACATGAACAAAACTGTACGTCATATGCAGCCCTCCCTGCCATGGCGGCAGGGAGGCTGCGCTCCCTTCACACTCCTCACATAGCCAACAAAACCCTATGCAACACTCTCTCCAATCGCAACGACAGACTCGACACCCAATGAATGCCCCTACATATCCCTAACCCTAAACCTACGAGGGGAATATTTTAATATCTTCATGGAAATATCTCTAACTAATTTTCCCTCCATTGACATTTAAATTTCATTTGCATTTCATACATATAAATTTCACTTTCATTTACATTTACATGCCATTTAATTTTCCAAGTAAACCAAGTTTATACCTGGGCTCCAACAGGCCCCTAACACAAATCCTGGCTCGTCTTGAGCGAGGTTGTGAAAATTCCTAGATCTAACAATCTCTAGAATCCTACTGCAACCAGTTGAATCTACTTCACCTAGATCATAAATTACATTACAAACTTATTTCAAGTTTCTTCTTGAAATAGTGAAGCAAATTACTGAAGCAACCTACACCAAATTAAATATGATTCTGAAACTTAGAAGCTGAGCAAGGAAATACAAACACATAGGACACTGTTATTTTTGGACAAATGTCCCGTAGAAACCCAATTGGAAAAACAGGTGCAGCAGCGAGGGTTTTATTTTATTATGCAGCAGTGAAATCTGAGTACATCTATGGATGCTCAATTGGCAATCCAAATAGCAAGAAAATCTGGCAGAGATATTCCCTAAGCAACCTCGACACTCTTGTTGCCTGCACTCGTGTTCCTGCACTTGCGAGTTCCTGCATTTGCACGTTCCTTCACTTGTGTTCCTGTACTCGCGCATTCATGCACTCGCGAGTTCCTGCACTCGAGCGTTCCTGCCATAGTTGCACGAAGCGCCCCCCCCGGTTCCAAGCCCCGAAGCGCGTCCCGTACGGAAGCGCCTAGGAAGCTTGGCCGGAAGCGCGCTTCCGAAATTTTTAGACGCTTCCTGGAAATTTGGAAGCGTTGGCGCTTCCGAAGCGCCGAAGCGCGCTTCGTACGGCGCTTCCCAGACGCTTCCCAGGCGCTTCCCAGACGCTTCCCAGACGCTTCCAGGACGCTTCCAGGACGCTTCCAGAAAAGCTTCCAGAAAAGCTTCCGGAAAAGCATTTAGAAAATCGTTTTTTTTTCAATTTTTTTTTAAATTTTAGGTGAGTTTGCTTGTTGGGGGTGGGTCCACCTTGGGTTAGGGTGACAAATGAAAGCAAAAAAAAATATAAATATAGCAGATGCTCCCTCATGGTAATGTTAAATTCTTAAAGTAAAAGTGACATTCTCCTTTATTTTTCATTTTCATCCTTTTACTTAAATTTTTAACATTACCATGAAATGACTCAGAATGTTTGAGAGTGGTTCCAGCCTCATTGGACTTCATATGGAGAAAATAGAATTTCATATCCTATTCAAAATTCAGCAGACTTAACAGTTTTCAGGTATTCAGGATCAATGGGATTGTGGCATTTCATTAGATTATATCAAGTATGAAGGTATGCGATTAGCATTTAATCAAGAGCACCAAGCCCTATATGTACCCTGGTGTTGGTGGTGTTAATTGTTGAACTCCTTTGTCACGCGGCACACCCTTAGCAAAAAATTACCTTTCAATCAAGTCAAAATCATCGATCAAACATGTTAAGCTTTTTCTACCATATTTTAAGTCTTGAATTAGGTAGTTTGATCAAAATTGGGCAATGTTGACTAATATCCCTAGACAATCGAGGTAGAGGCAAAGGCTAGACAAGAGGAGAAGAATCTAGATTCTAGATCATTAATGTACAATGGATGTTATATCTATCTTGATTTATGCAAAAATATGCATGTTTTCATGTCTTCTACAATTAATTTGGTATTTGGAATGTTTGTTTTGAGTATAAATGCAAAAAAATATAAATATATATATATATATATATATAGCAGACGCTTCCGCGGACGCTTCGCTTCCTAGATTTTTGGAAAATGACGCTTCCACGCTTCCGCTTCTGCTTCCGCGCTTCCGCTTCGCTCCCGCTTCGTGCAACATTGGTTCCTGCACTCGCATTCCTGCACTCGCGCGTTGCTGCACTGGGAATAACTCAGCCTCTTGCTATTGCTTCTCCGGATCTGGAAATCTTCCTCCGGATCACTGTTCCTACCCCTCTACTGCAAAGGATCTCTTCGATCAGAATTTCCTCTTGAGAACTTCTCACTTCAGAATTTTGATCTTTTGATCTCTCGGTGTATCTTCCAAATGACCCTCAAGCCCCTTCTTATATCTTTCTGTTGGACAACCAACAGCCTAGATTAACTCCTAATCAAAGGCTCATATCATTTTTGACTTGATCTCCATGTTTATCTAGAAGATTCACCCACAATTAGATTAATACCCATTAATATTTTAATTTTCCTAAGTTTAGACTTAGGAACTCCATTAAAAATATTAATTATTTTAATATAATTCTTTGGGTGGAATTTCCCAAAACGGTTTTTGGGTTCTTTGGAATGCATGTGCCCAAACCTCCCTACAAAATTTGAGCCTTAGAGCACATCCGATGCTACCCCAAATCAACATTCCCTCTTAGCGAGGAATGTGCTCTAGCAATATATGCTGCTGCATATTGCTCTGACTTTGAAGCATCGTTCTCTGCGCTGCTGTTGTCTGATATGCTATCCAACAATGACTGCGCTGTTGCTGCTACTGTACTACTGCCTTTGACACTGTCATTGCCAACGCTACATTTGTACTACAACTCCCTCTCAAATGTTGCATCTGCTATGCTGCTAGCACTAACACTGCATCCGTATTGCAACTCAGTTGCTGAGAGAAGCAACTGAAAACACCCAAAATTGGATAAGTATCCCGTGGATACACCTTGGTGCTAAAAGCCTGACTGCTGCTAGACCCACGCTGTCTTCTGAAGCCACTGCGCTACTGAAGCTCTGCAATGTGCCTCCACGCACTGCTGCCTCTCTGCTCCGTGCTGCTCACATCCTGGCGCTACTAACTACTGCATTTGTCGAATCAACACTCCATGGCACCGAGAACGCCTCCATCCTGCTACTACTGATCATGGGCTCCTGTAGCAAGGTGATGATCCAAGAGGTGGGCTCCTCAAGGATCCTGCTCATCTGTAGCTCTATCGAACTACAGTTCTAAATCAGCCCACCTCCCTCTTGGAGGTATCTTGGCTGTCATGGCGAACTCGTGCTCTTGTTCGATCTTTGTGGCTGCAACCTTAGGATCATGCTTCTCATCCTTGTCCTTTTTCTTCAAAAGACATTGGGATGCACAGTGGCCCATCTCGCCATATCTGAAACACTTCACCTTTGAAACGTCCTTCTTTTGTCTCCGTTACCCCTTTGATGCAAGGGCTGCGTTAGCCTCCTCCTCTACTTTGGGCTTCAACCCACTGCTGTTGTTGCTTCCGTCAAGTTTGACCTTGACTAGGTCTCTCCTCAGCTCTTCTTGTTTTAGAGTTGCCCACATCTCATCACAATTTGGCAATGCTGCTCTGCCCAGGATACTCTTGACAAAGACTTGCCATTCATCCGAGATAGAATTTAGAGCCAGTCTCACTAACTTCGAATCTTGAGGCGCAACCAACAACTCATCACGGGTCTCCTTCAGCTTCGTGAGGAATGGATCCACATGTTCTCCCTTTTGCATCTGTGCAGATCTCAACTTCTGTTCCAAGTACATCTTCCGCTGCTCGGAAGATCCTTGATACAATGTGGCCAAGGCATCCCACATCTCCTTAGCAGTCCCTCTGCTAGCAACGTGACACACCACGTGATCCTTGACTCCATCCAGGATCATCCTCTTGGCCTTTGCCATCTCAGCTTTGTACTTCTTTAGCGGATCTGCATTTGCAGGGACAACTATCACACTATCAACATACGTCTTGAGGGCATGCTCATCTAGAAGGAAAGACATTCTAGCCTTCCAGATGACATAGTTGGAAGCTTTGTCCAACCTGTCCTGATCCCTCAAGCCACTGGTTGCCATATCCTCCGAAAAATGTCGAACAACTCCCTCTTTCTCCCTACTGCGTAGCTTCTAGGCTGGCTTACCTACTCCCTGATGGAATTGGTAAGTCTGTTGCTCCTCCACTACCTAGCAAATGAGAAATACTGATTTCCTCGGCAAGAAACCACTGAGAAGTATCCCCTCACTATGCGAACTGCTTCCTTCTTTCGACGACTTTTCTGCCCAACACTCGGGTTGCAGAAAACTGCGTCCCTCTAGCTTTGCGCTGAGGCTCTGCGTGGCTCTATCTGCCTTGGCAAATTCTCAATCCGACAGTCTCACCTTTCTGTCGACTCACTTAGAGAGAGACAACCCCAAAAATATCACCCTCCTCGCTAGAACTACGCAATCCCTCAGGGGATTCGAACAATTGCTTGCTGCAGCAAGTTGGCCCTTGCTTCAGTGCTAGATCTGCTCTTCCTGTTTCACATCAAAACCTCCGATACCGTGTGAATATTCCTAGATCTAACAATCTCTGGAATCCTACTGCAACCAACTGAATCTACTTCACCTAGATTGTAAATTACGTTACAAACTTATTTCAGATTTGTTCTTGAAATATTGAAACAAATTATTGAAGCAACCTACACCAAATAAATATGATTCTGAAACATAGAAACTGAGCAAGGAAATACAAACACATAGGACACTATTATTTTTGGACAAATGTCCCCGGAAAAACCCAACTTGGGAAAATCGGTGCAACAGTGAGGGTTTTATTTTATTATGCGATCGTGAAATCTGAGTACATCTATCGATGCCCAACTGGCAATCCAAACAGCAAGAAAATCTAGCAGAGATATTCCCTAAGCAACCCCGACACTCGTGTTGCTTGAACTTGCGTTCCTGCACTTGCATGTTCCTGTACTCGCGATTTCTTGCACTCGCGCTTTCCTGCACTTGCGCGTTCTTGCACTTAGGCGTTTCCTACGCTCGCGAGTTCCTGCACTAGGAATAACTCAACCTCTTGCTACTGCCTCTCTAGATCTGGAAATCTTCTTCTGGATCAATGTCCCTACCCCTCTACTACAAAATATCTCTTCGATCAGAATTTCCTCTTGAGAGCTTCTCACTTCAGAAATTCGATCTCTCGATCTCTCGGTGTATCTTCCAAATGACCCTCAAGCCCCTTCTTATATCTTTCTGTTAGACAACCAACGACCTAGATTAACTCCTAATCAACGACTCAGATCATTTGACTTCATCTCCATCTGTATCTAGAAGATTTACCCACAATTAGATTAATACCCATTAATATTTTAATTTTCCTAAATTTAGACTTAGGAACTCTATTAAAAATATTAATTATTTTAATATAATTGTCTCTGGGTGGAATTTCCCAAAACGGTTTCTGGGTTCTTTGGAATGCATGTGCTCAAGCGTCCTTGCAAAATTTGAGGTTCAGAGCACATTTGATGCTACCCCAAATCAACACAGGTGTACGCGGACTTGTACGATCACTTGCACTATTGCTGCGTGATCCAAATCCTCCTCTGAATGCTGAACTGCAGGTTACTCCTCTACACTACTCTACTCTGCGCATTCTCTTTGCGGACTTCTTCCTTTTTGGGTGTCCCAACTTCCTTCTCGCGAGAGCTCATCTCTCTTCTCCTATTGTGGGCGTCCCAGCCTCCTCCGCTCACAAGAGCCCACTCCCTTCTATTTCCTACTCTACTACAGGATCCACTCATCTCTTTGCTGTTCTCCCTTCTTCCCCTGTCCCTGTCCACTGCATCTACCTGGATACTTTGTCCTCTGTCACTGCTGGTGCTGTTGGATTTCTTTTCTCTGCTGGGTATTGTTGTTCGAACTGTTTGTCTTGCTTCCTGCACTTGCTACTCTTTTCTAGGTCAGCTGAAATGTAGTGTGTCAGCGGGTTTGATCAGGACCAACTAATGACACTGGTGGGGGTCTTAATAAAGATTGCCCATACACTTTGCCCAGATTTCCTTTCTGCGCTGCATGGGTTCCAGAAAACAAAATAACAACAAAAATAACATGTCAAAAATGGCCTCCAACAGATATTAAAATATTGTTGTACAAATTTCTGGGTTTATATGCTGGGTTATTGCTCCCTCGACAAAATTCCTTGCCAAATTTCCAAATACCCTTCGCACAACTCCTTATCGACTGTTGATTTCTGGTAGCACATGATTTTTGGTAGTATAGGATGTGCTCTAAGTCTTAAATTTTGCAGGGAGGCTTGGGCACATGTATTCCAAAGAACCCAGAAAGCGTTTTGGTAAATTCCACCTAGAAACAATTTTATTAAAATAATTAATTATTTTTAATGGGACCCTAAATCTAAACTTAGGAAAATAAAATAATTGATGGGTATTAATCTAACAGTGGGTGTAACTTCTAGAAGAAGACAATGATCAAGCAGAAATCATCTTAGCCATTGATTAGCTTCTAATTTGGGCCATTGAATGTCAACGAGGATATTATTTAAGGAAGCTTGAGAGTCATTTGGGAAGACACGTAGAGTGAGTTCAAAAGTTTGATTTTCTGAACTAGAGCAGTTGTCAGGAGAATTTCGATAGTGAGCTTTTGCAGAGAAAGGCAGAGGGAGTTTTGGCTGGAGGATCTTCTCCGGGGCCAAGAATACTCAGCAGAAGCAGAGAGACACACAGAGGAGGCAACGTAGAGGGCACAGTCCAGGAAGTGCTCATGCAGGCCCTACACAGAGCAGCGCTGCAGCTTCCAGCCTAGAGGTCCGAATTTGCTGAGGGCGCTGACGTTTCTGAGCCGAGAGGGTTGGAAAAGGCTTTTGAGGGCAAATTGATTCCTAGTTGAGCTGACACAGGGCCTTAGAGGCTGACGCAGGGGCAACACAGAAGTAGCCGGGGAACTCGCAGTTCAGCTATCGGATCAACCGGGATTTGCAGTGTAGAGTGAGGTAATCTCACCAGTTTCTTCTGCTAAGTGATTTTCTGTGTAACTGAATTGCCAGGGGGGGCATCCAATAGTTGTATTCAGAAATACTTCAGCTTAATAATAAAAACCCTTAGATTTGCTGCACCGGTTTTCTCGCATGGGGTTTTTTCGGGGACATTTGTCCAAAAACAACTGTCACTTTTGTGTATCTTTCTCTATTGTTTAGTTTCTTGTTTCGACATATAATTTAATTGGTATAGGCTATAGTGTATGTATTCCGATGTTTGTCATAGGAAATTGCAAATAACTTGTTCATGTAAATCTAACAAGTATAAGAAATATCATTAGTGCTGTAGTAGGAATTCCCGGGTTTAAGGAATTTTCACATGGTATCAAAGCAATGTAGTGAAGCAAGAAGAACAACGCTAGAGAACCCAACACTGAGCAGAAAAGGAGGTCGAAAAAGCTGCAGGAGGTAGTAGTTAGAATCCCTAGAGGGGTTTGTGCAGTCCTAGCCAAAGGGTTGAATTTCGAGGCAGTCTCTCTCTGAGTGAGTCGACAGAGAGAACGACTTCCAGATTGAAATCTTGCCGTGGCAGAGTGAGCAACACTGAAGCCTTAGCATGAGGAAAAGTTGGTGGGACGTAGTTTTTCTTCAGGCTGTTTTGCTGGGCAAAACGACGTTAGAAGAGAAGAGAAGCACTGTGAGGGAATTTTTCCTCAGAAGACTTCCCTCCAGGAAGTTTGTTTTCTTATTGGCTGAGCAGCAACAGTAAGAAGCAGAGAGGAGTTTTTCGACGTTTTTGTGGCAGAGATGGCAACTAGTGGATTGAGGGATCAGGATAGACTGGATGGAGCATCCATCTATGTCATCTGGAAGGCAATGATATCATTCCTTCTAGATGAACATGCTCTCAAGACATATGCCGACAACGTGGTGGTTGTGCTTGCAAATGTAGATTCGCTGAAGAAGTACAAGGCAAAAATGGCGAAGGCAAAGAGAATGATCCTTGACGGAGTGAAGGATCATGTAGTCTGTCACATTGCTAGTAGAGGAACTGCTAAGGAGATGTGGGATGTGTTGTCTACGCTATATCAGGGATCTTCCGAGCATCGGAAGATGTACTTAGAGCAGAAGCTAAGATTTGCTGAGATGCAGAAGGAGGATTGCGTAGATCGGTTCCTCACGAAGCTTCAGGAGACCCAAGATGAGTTATCTGCTGTTGGGTCTACACCTCAAGATTTTGAGTTGGTTAGACTGGCCCTCAATTCTGTCTCAAATGAGTGGCAGGGCTTTGTCCAAAGTATCCTGGTCAAGGCGACTTTGCTGTATTGGGATGAGATGTGGGCAGCTCTCAAGCAAGAGGAGTCGAGGAGAGATCTAGTCAAGTGTAAGCTTGACGGAAGCAACAGCAGTGGGTCGAAGCCCAAGGAGGAGGAGGAGAACGCAGCCCTTGCATTGAAGAGGCAATAGGAGCAGCGGAGACATAAGAAGGACATCTTGAAGATAAGTGCTTAAGGTGTGGTGAAATGGGTTCACTACGCAACACAATGTCCTCTCAGGAAGAATGAAAAAGATGAGAAGCACGATCCAAAGGCTGCACCCGCGAACATCGAGGAGGAGGAGTTTTCCATGACAGCCAAGATACCTCCAGGAGGGAGGTGGCCTGATTTGGAGCTGTAGCTTGAAAGAGCTACAGATGGGTAGGATCCTTGAGGAACCCACCTCTCGGATCAATTCCTTGCTATAGGAGCCTGAATTAGAAGTAGCAGGATGGACTAGTGTCAGATGGTGCTGAGGAGTGTTGGAGAGACAATTGTAGTGGCTAGGAGTGCCAGAGACTGAACGACGCAGAGCAAAGTTGGCAGCAATGCAGAAGGCACAGAGCAGAGGTTAGCAGCAACGCAAAAGATTCGGAGGGTCAGCGTAAAGGCTAGCAGCAGTCAGGCTCCAACATTCACATGGTATCATACTGAACACAGTTAGTTCAGTAATTTGGGATGTTTTTCCGTTGCTGATACAGTAGCAGCAGCAGTTTGTAGTGCAGAGATAGTTGGCAGTGGTAGTGCCAGCAGCAACAAAGATGCAGAAATTCAGAGGGAGTTGCAATACGGATGTAGTGTTGACAGTGGTAGGGTCAACAACAGTATAGATGCAGCATTTGCACAGTGGTTGGTGGACAACATGTTAGACATCAGCAACGCAGAAGGAGATGTTACATAATAGAGTGATGCTTCAGCTGGTTGCATTGCTAGAACACATTCCTCGCTAAGAGGGAGTGTTGATTTCTGGTAGCTTCGAATGTGCTCCAAGTCTCAAATTTTGCAGGGAGGCTTGGGCACATGTATTCCAAAGAACCCAGAGAGCGTTTTGGGAAATTACACCAAAAAACAATTTTATTAAAATAATTAAATTATTTTTAATGGGACCCTAAGTCTAGACTTAGGAAAATAAAATAATTAATGGGTATTAATCTAACTGTGGGTGTAACTTCTAGAAGAAGACGAGGATCAAGCATAAATGATTTTAGCCATTGATTAGATTCTAATCTGGGCCGTTGAATGTCAACGTGGAGATTATTTAAGGAAGCTTGAGGTTCATTTGGAAAGACACATCGAGTGAGTTCAAAAGTTCGATTTTTTGAAGCAACGCAATTGTCAGGAGAATTTCGATAGTGAGCTTTTGCAGAGAGGGGCAGAGGGAGTTTTGGCTTGGAGGATCTTCTCTAGAGCAAAGAATACTCAGTAGAGAGGCAAAGAGACACACAGAAGAGGCAACATAGACGGCAGAGAGGGTGACGCAGAGCTAGGAAGGGCTCACACAGGCCCCATGTAGAGCAACGCAACAACTTCCACCGCAGAGGTTCGAATTCGCTGAGGGAGTTGACGTTTTTGAGCTGGGAGGGTTGGAAAAGGCTTTTGAGGGAAAATTGGTTCCCAATTGAGCTGACGTAGGGCCTTAGAGGCTGACGCAGGGCCCACACAGGGGCATCGCAGAAGTAGCCAGGGAACTCGCAATTCAGCTACCAGATCAGCCAGTACTTGTAGTTTAGAGTGAGGTAATCTCACCAGTTTCTTCTGCTAAGTGATTTTCTCTATAATTGGATTGCCGAGAGGGCATCCAGTAGTTGTATTCGGAAATACTTAAACTTAATAATAAAAACCCTCAGATCTACTGCATCGGTTTTCTCCCATTGTGTTTTTTCAGGGACATTTGTCCAAAAACAATTGTCACTTGTGTGTTTCTTTCTCTATTGTTCAGTTTCTTGTTTCGGCATATAATTTAATTGGTGTAGGCTGCAATATATGTATTTCGATGTTTGTCATAGGAAACTACAAATAACTTGTTCATATAAATCTAACAAGTAGAAGAAATATCATTAGTGCTGCAGTAGGAATTCCCAGGTTTAAGGAATTTTCACACCGATCATAGGTCAAGGTGTCCACTTTCACTTTACTCAAGTAGACACTGAATTTTAATTTGTCACGCCCATTTCTCGTCGTTTCTCATAGCTGTTGGGTTCCGCAGTGCTTTTCCTTGTGATAGAAATTGTTACATACATAATGAGGCTTCTGGATCATACGCTTCTATAAAGTACCCATTCACAGAGCCCTACCAAGGTGGGCCAAGTATAAGCCCCACTAATGCACGAATATCTATCTCCAGCTCAATTTCTTTCTACTCAACCTTTTGCTCTAACTGGGCCCTGCGTAGATCGCTATGTTGAAAATACTTCTTTCAAATTTTGCACTGTGTTTGGAGTTGAACCCACACACAAGTCGGGATAGAATTTTGACAGTGGCTCGAGTGAGTCCTTTCGCACCCTGGGACTGCAATACCCTTCGAAAGATCGAAAGGTCCCCTTGTTAACGACAAAATAAACTTGGTCCAACCAAGTATAACCTAGTGGTTCAATGACCATCCAGAGCCTACACCATCATTTTCCCTTTCACGGTCATGGCTTACCCATTACGTTCCTCTGTCCCTGCATGGTCTCTGTGCAGTCTCACAAAGTAGTGTCCATACCCCTGTGCAACGTATCCTACCTCTTCCATGCACAACTGTCAACCTCTTCTTCCATGCGAAGCTATTACGATCCACTTTTCAACAGATGATATAGCTTAGGCTCATTTCAATGATGGAGTGGCTTATTTCTACAACTGTAATTTGGTATGAAATTAGTGTTGGTACGACCCATGACATGAGCAATGCCAAGGGACATTGTTGCTTTTACAACTTGATACTCCCTTACGTTTCTTTCCGTCACACACCAACCATCCAGCGAGCACTATCGCATAAATTTCTTTTTTCGGAGTTGGGTGTTCTCACTGGGAAGTATGAAGCTTTTCCTTGGACAGTTCTTTGATGGAGAGAATTGCAGTGAGAACGACGTTTTTGTTACATTGTTCTCAATTTCAATTCTAGGAGATACCCGATGCAACACACGCCCACCTGCAACAGGGGATCCGCCTCAACAGTAGCTGCGCTACCATTTATTCCTTGACAAACTATCCTCTTGCGATTGCTTGCGAATATATGCATGAACCTTCACCTCGTCCCAAACAATTCATTATGGGAAAATAAGGATATCACAAAAAACAATACATAATAGAGGGTGCATTTGTAGATTCCTTCATTATTTTGCATGAGAGAAACCATGATCTGCGTCCTTGCTTAAGCGCTTCTGGCTCACATCGCCATATTTGTGAGCCCGACTGAGGAAAGAAGTAAAATCTTTATACCCTCCATGCCTTTTAGGAAAGTTCGTATGGCCACCACAACCATATTAGTAGCCCCAAGAACAAGAAACAACCTCTAGAAGCATAAAAGAAACCACCAAATTGACGATGAGTCACCAAACCAACAAAACCTAGAAAATTTCTTAGCCAATAAATGATTGATTTTGCGTTTTTCTTTGAAGTTGCAGGCTGGCCAGGCCCACAACAGATTCGGTCACTTGGGCTTCTCTCCACCACTGTTGCCACCCCGCAGGAGAGGGAAACCAAGCTTTCCCGGTTGGTGCACATTGTTGGGCTGCTCTGGCCAGGAGTGCCAACAAGGAGAAACCGAAAACTAAAAATAAAATTCCACACACAAAGTTGCCAAAAATTGAGCATACAAAACTACAAAAACTATGCATAAACATATCCACGAACAACAAACTAAGACCAACAATTTACACACAGAATACTATTGCAAATACATTGTAACACTGCAAATAAACACAGTATCACAACAAGTACTGAACACGAGAATCCAGATTCATTAACATGAACAAAACTGTACATCATATGCGGCTCTCCTTGCCATGGTGCCGGGGAGGCTATGCTCCCTTCACACTCTCCTCACATGACCACCAAAACGCTATGCAACACTCTCTCCAATTACAGACTCGACACCCAATGAATGCCCCTACATATCCTTAACACTAAACCTAGAAGAGGAATATTTTAATACTAAGTTGCACGAAACAGGGAAATGGGTACGAGTTTCCGAAACGGGAACGGGTATGAAATGCGACCTCCCCAAATTTTGGAAACGGGGAAACGCAAATATATATATATATATATATATATATATATATATATTAGAAGTTAGGACATTTAAGAAATGTTATGTGCAATCATAAAGCATACATGATACATTATAATTTATTACATTTAAACATTATGATTAAATTTACATCACATCTACTCATGAATGATCACATAATGGAAATAAAAATATTGGAATATCCAAAAGCAACCTTTATTATATATCCAAATCTCAAAATCACCCTTTATTATATATATGAGGTTGCAAGTACAATAAAGACTATAAGGTTGCAAGAACTATAGAGACAAAAGACTAATCCTCATCATCATAATCCTCATCAAAAATAGAAGCAGAACCATGCTCAATAGTGGATGGTGGTGTTGAAGAAGATGATGGGCCAATTCCACTTCTAGGTTGGACCTCAATATATAGGGCAGCAAGAGAGAGATCCAAATCAGGACTTTCTGCATCCATATCCCATTCTTTAGAAGGACCACTTGCAACTAGAAGCCACTTTAGTCGCCCAATAAAAAAATAGAAAACAAAATAATAAAAAAAACATAAGAAAAAGTCAAGTTGCATGAGGAAACTCCGCTGTACGGTTTGGAAACTCGTTTTCGGCCGTACTAGCCACGTTTCCTCCTCGAGAAACGGGCCAGTACGTTCGAAGACGAGTTTCCAGGCCATACGGTACAAGTTTCCTCATTTCCATTTCGTTTCCATACGGAAACGGACCCTAGACCCACGTTTCCTGCAACTTAGTTTTAATATTTTCATGGAAACATGTCTAACTACTTTTCCTTTGTTGACATTTAAATTTCATTTGCATTTCATACATATACGTTTCACTTTCATTTACATTTACATGCCATTTAATTTTCTATGTAACCCAAGTTCACACTTGGGCTCCAACACTACCGCTGGCCTTTCATGGAGACGTTTCATGCAGAATAATTTTGGTTTAACTTCTGTTATATTGATATCTATCTACGCTGCTTCTGCACAGTATGGTCTTATGTTTAAATGTATATATTTGGGCTGATATGAAGGCATATGTTGTATTTTCATTACACTATATGTTGGTGATGGCTTTTGGACAATAGCCCTTTTTGGGTGGTTTTTTGATACAGCCGGGACTGTTGGAATTTCTAAGTCTAACTGTTAGAAACCCTTCATGTACTTTCTGGTTTATTCCTTCCTACTTGTTCTGATTAATTAACAAGTTATTTACAAAGTAAATATTGAAAATAAACACAAGTACATGCTCAACACATTACAGATCATCAACTGAAGGAAATGGAAACAAGCACACAAATGACACTATTATTTTTGGAATAATGTTCTGTTGAAGTCTCGAAATTCGCTGCAACAACATGGGGGATGACCATCCAGTCCAGACTTTAAAGCAACTCCTTTTCCATTTGGAATGGTGGTTCTGATTGGTTCAACTAAGTCTAGTTACCTTCTCTCAATCTCCAAAGGCTTTAAAATATGACTTTCATTCACCAATGGAGAAGAGACCTTAGATCAACCTTCTTGCTGATCGGGCAAAAAATTGATCCTTAAGCTGATTTGGGGCTCGGCCAAGCCACTACTAAAATTTGCCTCTTTGGGAAGAGGACTTAAAAGAATGTAGAAATTAATCTAAATACAAACTTACTCTAAGATGCAAGCAAAAGGAACTATCTTAACCCTATCTCAATTAGGTAGATACAGATCTAACCCAATTAAGAGCAAGATAATTTTAAATAATTGGGACTTAAATATGTCTGGTTTATAATGAATATCAAGTTAATGAATTAGTTCAATTAACCGACATTATGAATACTGAAACACATCCTATTGAGACCTCTTAACTGAAATAATCAATCAACAACACTTAGGAATAAGTTCGCAAAATGATATTGATCATTTAATCAGTTACTTAATAATTAAATAATAATATGCGGAAGAAGTTCACAACATATCACTATTCAATAAATCAGTTTTATAAGACAGATTTTGTAGAATTTTCTGCAAATTCTCTACAAATCTACCTCTGATCTATGTAGAAAATCTAAGTGTAGATTAACTCGATAATGCAATATACCAAAGCAAAATACTATAATCTACTTCTACGATCAAACTTGCGGAAGCTTAAAGATCGAGCTAAATCAGAGCTGAACACATATAACCAGAAGAAGAAGAATCAATGCACATGAAACACAGAAAATACTCGGGGGAAAGCCTCAGCTAAAAACCCCACTATCTGTATTATCATACAAGGTGGAAGTACATCAGAATTACACAAAGCCTTAGCTCTCACAGCTAGCCAGCTCTCAGTACAATCCTCCTGGATGCTTACAAGCAATCAAAGCTTCTCACAAGCTTTCTCCTCTACCCTCCAAGCTCCTATTTCCTTGTGCAGTTACCTTTGGGATGATCTCTTTCACCTAGTGTAACACTGCTCTCACACATTGCTCTAGCACACTGTCAGAATTGCGCAATCCTCAAGGAACCTTACCTTGACTGCATGGATGAGTTTCCTTTATAGGAAAACACATGCAAGTGATAGTAACTTGTCATTGACATCTAGCTCAACTGGGTCTTTCTCTGAATAGACATGCATGAGTTTCTGATGGAAGAATCTTCAGTTATTTGGAGTACACTAGTTGAGTGCATGCATGCATCAACAGACTGATAACTCACAATTAGTTCCTCAAACAGTTTGGAACTAATTTAACTGGACTTAACTCAGTGAGCTAATTAATTACAACTCAAATATAACTCAATCTTATCTCCTTAATTAAGGGATAATCTCTTTCACTTAAGGGATAACTCTTGTATGACTTCAGAAAGACTTCTAACTTGAATTTCTCCAACTAATTAATCCATAATGAATTAATTAATTATTTCCAACCAGCTGGTGAGACTAAATTCAAATTTTAATTCTCAATTTTAATTCAAGGACATTAAAATTGGAATATACTGAATGTTATTTTTAGCATTTCTTATTGTTATTTTCAACACTCCCTCTCAACAAGAAAGGAATTCAATTTGATCCCGATCTTGAACCTTTGGAATGTTTTGCATGCAACATTTCTCTTTAGTGTTGTTGCTCCAACAACTTCAGAAACAAAAAAAACATCCAACCTGAATCAGTATGATGTATTTGTCATCAAAGTCTCTGACTGCTATTGTCTCTATCAACTGAAAACTTTGCGCTTCTGCTGACTTAGCCTTTTTGCACTGTTGTCAATCCTTCTCTGTGCTCTTCAGTATTTGACTGCTCTAGCCTCTGTCACTTTGATCTCTGAATGCATCAATCCCACTGATTCCTCCCGCTACTATATACTTTGGGCTTCTGTAGCAAGGTACGATCCATGAGATAAAACCTCTCAATGGACCCTGTCCAATTTCAGCCTTTTTGGGACTATCACTTCACATCGCCCCACTTCACACCTGGAGGTATGGCTGCATGTGATCCCTCTGCTGACTTCTCCAATTGTGGCTCCTCCACAATTGTCTGAGACTTCTTCTAGGACTGCATGTTGAGAGGTAATTTACTCTCCCTCTCAACTACTAAGTCTCTAACATTTGCCTTGCTCCTCAAGGCTTTGCATACATCTTGAACCTCAAGAGCATATAGGTTCTTAACTCGTGAACCGATCTGTTTCACTTGTCTCGTGGTGATGTGTCTAAGGAATGCGTTTCCTTTACTGAAGACAACATCGTAGCCTTTGTTCTCCAACATCGCGACTGATACCAAGTTCTTCTTCAGTATAGGCACATACTTCACATATGTCAAGGTGATAGGAGGTCCATGCTCCTTCTGAAAAGCAACCATGCCCACTCCTGAAACACTATACCTTTCGTCGTCACCCATCTCTATACGCATCTTGAGGTCTTTCTCCTCCAAGGTACTGAATAAAATTTTATTGCCGGTCATGTAGAATGAGGCTCCACTGTCAAGATACCAAACACAACCCATCATCCATGACACCATGCATGTGATGAGGGTAAAGTCCATTTCGAACAGAGAGACTAATGCCTCACCTTCCGATCCATCCGCGGATCCCTTATTGGACTTCTTTGATGGGCAATTAGTTGCATAATGTCCCATCTCGTTTTTTTTTTTAAAGTATGATATGAATTTGATTTGCACCTACAACCCCAAACTTCAAACTTCGAATTCTCTTCTCCGTATATTGTTCACAACTCCGATACCATGTAGAATTTCCTGCAAATTCTCTACAAATCTATCTCTGAGATCTATGTAGAAAATCTGACTGTAGATTAACTCGATAATGCAATATACCAAAGCAAAATACTATGATCTACTTCTACTATCAAACTTGTGGAAGCTTAAAGATCGAGCTGAATCAGAGCTGAACACATATAACCAAAAGAAAAAGAATCAATGCACATGAAACACAGAAAATACTCTGGTGAAAGCCTTAGCGAAAAACCCCACTTTCTGTATTATTATACAAGGTGGAAATCCATCAAAATTACACAAAGCCTTAGCTCTCACAGCTAGCGAACTCTCAGTACAATCCTCCTGGATGCTCACAGGCAATCAAAGCTTCTCACAAGCCTTCTCCTCTGCCTTCCAAGCTCCTATTTCCTTGCGCAGTTACCTCTGGGATGATCTCCTTCACCCAGTGTAACACTGCTCTCACACACTGCTCTAACACACTGCCAGAACTGCGCAATCCTCAAGGAACCTTACCTTGACTACATGGATGAGTTTCCTTTATAGGAAAACACATGCAACTAATAGTAACATGTTCTTGACATTTAGCTCAACTGGATCTTTCTCTGAATAGACATGCATGAGTTTCTGATGAAAGAATTTTCAGTTATCTGGAGTACACTAGTTGAATGCATGCATGCATCAACTGACTGATAACTCACAATTAGTTCCTCAAACAGTTTGGAACTAATTTCACTGGACTTAACTCAGTAAACTTAGCTAACTAATTACAACTCAAATATAACTCAATCTTATCTTCTTAATTAAGGGATAATCTTCTTAATTTAAGGGATAACTCTTGCATGACTTTAGAAAGACTTCTAACTTGAATTTCTTCAACTAATTAATCCATAATGAATTAATTAATTATTTCCAACCAGCTGGTGAGACTAAATTCGAATTTTAATTCTCAATTTTAATTCAAGGACAAATTAAAATTGGAATATACTGAATGCTATTTTTAGCATTTTTTGTTGCTATTCTCAATGGATTTATAAGTAAACAGCTACTCAGAAATTAGAATTTAATCCATAAGAGTAGAGATACATAATAACATAAAATTGAGACAAATTACCCATATCGACAAAAGTGCACAAACATGGAAGTAAATACCGATTTTATTGAATCCATTCTCTAGCTCCGGTCTCCAACAGTCTTTTACCGTGCCTGAGCTTCTGCTTTCAAAACCAGAGCTACAATAGTGCAAACTCTGTTCATTATACATAACTCAAAATGTAAAAGAAAAATCTCAATAATCTCCAGATCTGAGGTTTTCACTCCTCCCACCTATAACTCTAAATCCCTATTACAAAAGTGCTTTTAGAATTCCAGAATTGCAGAGAGAAGCCCTTATTACATTTTGCAATCTGCGATTTATAATATTTGCAAAGGAATTCTTAACAAGAAAGTTTGTTGAAGAAGAGATCTGCTCAATCAATTTTCATTTGCTCAAAATTCTATTCTTCAAACGCTGGAGTATTCTCATTGATTGAGGTCTTGTTCTCGTCATCTTTTCCACTGTTTTTCTGCAAAAACAAATCAAAACAAAATTAAAATGTAAAAATAAAATCAAAATGCCAAATCTGGAATTAAAACAAATCTAATCAAATTTAATTAAATAAATAATTGAAAAAGAAATCCAAGCTTTCTATTAATGCCTGCGATGATTTAATTGGCCAAGGATATCATTGACGAATGGATTTGCATTTAGAAGAGGCTTGTGCAAATGAAAATGCAGAAAATAAAACTCAAGAAAATTAGTTTTATTAAAAATTCAGAGCTTGATTTTCTGCTTGATTTGAGACCCAATAAATGATCAACTTTGCTAATGAGACCTCCTCATAAATGTTCTTTATGATTTTATTTTTGTAATGAGCCGTCTTGGGCTTCATTTGGCCAAGTAAAACTCAATTTGTGAGTCTCCAAAGTTGATGAGTCAAAATTGGCAGAGTTCTGGAATTTTTGCTGCCTAGGGTAAAAATCAGAATTTTTTAATTAAATTCTAATCCTAAATTAGATTTAATTCCTTAATAATTAATTCTAATCTAATTATAAACTAAATTAATTATTTACAAACTAATTAATAATTAATATTAATCTAATTAACTAAAATATACGATTAATTTTAATTCAATTAAATTAAAAATATATATTATATATTAATTAATTTAAAGTTATTATATATCAATTATATTAAAATGTTTTAATATCATATATTAAAAGTCAAAGTACTCATATTACATTACCCACTTACTCATACGTATGAATGACGTGAGTTAAATCCCAAAACACGTGAGGGGAAGGACTTTGGTTATGTTTGGTAATGAGCTTACATCACATCACATGAAGGGACTCCGTCGGGGTTTTGAAAACTTGATTCGTTGTAAATTTTGCGAAATGCGATCTGCGGTGGATGCGATCGTGTTATAAAATTTTTATTATTTATTTTATTTTATTTTATTTGGGGTCCAAGTTTAATGAGATTTGGTTAAGTTATAAAATGAAGTTAAGTGGGGTTTATTTGGAGAGATTTTTCTATTTAAACTACAATTATTCTTGGTAAAAATTAACTACAACCACTTTGCCATTATAAAATTTTAAGTTTTGTATTTCGTTTTTTAAAAATAGGAAATTAGAATGAATTACTAAAATCCCGAAAAACGTGTTTTTAAGTGTTTTACGATTTCACTGGGTTATTTAGCAAGATCATTAGAGAAAAATTAAAAATTAATTAAAATTCAACTAAAGATTAATATTTACAATAAATGTATTTTTGAACTAAATTAATTATAAAAACGAAATTTTGTACATTTGATGCATTTTTTAACCCAAACGACACAAATGATCAAACTTCAAAGGTATACCATTTATAAACCGGTTGACCAAACAAGGCAAAACAAGTATTGTTGGAAAGCTTGTGAAAAGTCGGATTCAATGAAACAATCAAAACATAAATCCGACGATACATAAAAAAACGATAAAATTGTAAGACAATCTTAAATGAAAATCAAAAAAGATTCTTAGCCAAAAATTTATAGAAAGGGTCCCCATTATTTGAGTACCTAAAATAAAAAAATGGGGGGGTTGTGTTTTACCACAACAATGGCGACACACATGAGAAGAACTTGTTATCTCTGTTTATATGAATGAGATTTTCCTAAAATTAAAGTAAAAATAATTAAAGAAGAGAGAATTATTTTTGAAATGTTTGACTAGGTTCATTAGTTTGAATAAAAACAAGAATCATCTAACTGTAATTTTTTTTAAAATTCCTCATAAATCAAAATATCTCATAACTCTATATCAGTGTTTAATTAGTTGTAGAGATAAAGCAGGGGTCACTTTATAGCTTAGCTTTTAAAATATACTCATTTGTCACAGGTAGAGCCACTGCTGCCAGCAAACATCTATAGTCTCAACAGGGTTACCTTTTAATCATTAACAATTCAAAATCCCATCTACTTAACAATTATTGACCTAGAGATAAATCCATTTATATATTTTTATTTTCTTTGTATTTTTTATTTTATTTTTTAGGTCTTAAAAGCCATTGTCTTGGTTTGGTAGCCAGATAGTTGACAATGCCATTCACTGGTTATAATTGGACTGAACAAGTTGGCTCGTGATGAGACCCATTGTCTTATAATTGTTTGCAATCATAAGCCATTACCTTGGTTTGTTTAACAGTGTTGGTAATGTTAGCGTATTTTTCCCCTATAATCATGGTAAGCAGGCTCATGATGAGACCTCTTATCTTTTAAGTTTAAATATATTTTTGGATTACACTTTAGAAAAACAAGACTTTTTGGACAGGGAGAATTATTGACTCCTTAAGAGTTAAGAATGACAATTTTAGAGTTAAAGGTGCTTTGCTGTAAAGTGTTTTTACTTGGTTAAAAATAACTTTTCTTGATTGATAATAGAATTTTGAAAGATCTTAATAAAATATTGAAATCTCAAAATAATTACAATTTTGATGAAAAAATAAATTTCTCAGATTTTATGATACTTTGTCAATTTCTCTTATTTTGTAATCTCTTCCCTAAGTATGTCTACCTTTATAATAAGAAAAACAAACTTTATTAAGAGATTTAAGAAAAAGCCAATAGTAGACTATTAACATTCTTTTTCTGCGTATGTTGACCATTGGTAGGTAACAAAAAGGCCTTTCGTATAAATTATGGCAGAGTCACCAAAATCAAAACCGAAGAATAAAAGGAAAGAATTCCTAATTTGAATTGATAAAAGAAATCAACAAACAAAAATAAAAATAAAAAAAGGTAAGAGCAGAAAGGAAAATCCAAGTTTTTTTTTTAAAGATAAACTCTAACAAGAATGTTTATACCAATGTCTCAACAAAATGAAGTAAAAGAAAATAATCATGTAACCATTCCTTCTTATGTCGAGATTCAAATAAATTTTGCTTTGCAGGGTTATAAGCGTTTTAGGCTTCAGATAGCAGTGAAGATAAAATTCAGCCACAATGAAAAAATTTCTGTCTGGTGTTAATTTTTTTGTTTCAAAGCATCATCTTAATCATTTTCTAATAAAATGAATGCTTAAAGAAACAAACTAAAGGTTCAAAAACTTCCTAGTGTAGTTGTTTCGACGAAGATTATCACTGCTTCTTGAAAGCAAACCAGGAAAAGAGTATAGGGCTTCAAAATCTGATATGGTGGAGGATTGAAAGCTTTTATGAAGAGCTGCAAAACAGATTTTTATATTAGCAAAATTTAAAAACAAAAATGAAACTAAAGTAAAGTAATGAAAATAAATGAAAGTGGGTATATGAAACTTACCATTGGAGAATTGCATTTAATCTTACCTGTGAGGTATCATCTTCTCCAATGCTAGCTAACTTCTTCTTTTAATTAAAATCAAAAGCATGAAGAAGTTGAACTAACCGTAATCTTATAACCCAAAATCATTATTTGTTTTATTTAAACCAAAGCAAGCAGTAAACTATAAGGAGATAATGCTTTGTGTTTAGGGAATCAAAAGTAAAACAAATCCATAAGAAATGAGAATTAAATTATGTTTCTTAATGAAGTGCAACGATGAATGTTCACATAATATTATTGGTTTCATATCAACTCCATTTCCATAAATTGTCCAGAATTAAGACCAAATCCAAGATAATGAAATTTATATGTTTAGATGGGAAGGTCTTAAATTTTATATTAAATATGGAGTGGTATATCTAAAACTGAAATATAAGAGAAATCAAAATGATCTAACCTTGTTGCAAATTTTCTATCAATTTCTTTAATACCATAGTGATTACCCAAGATTGCCTTAAAATATTTTATACAACACAATGCCTCTATGGATGTTTTCGCATTGCAAGTTTCTTCGCCATACATAAATTTCAATCCGCGATTTTTTACCTTTGCTGATATGGGATATAACGATTGAATGTAATGGCAAAGGGGCATGTATCAAAGTCTACCGCATCGGAAAATCTTAAGATAAGGCTTCATTTGAGTTTTGTGATGCAATATATTTGTTGTGGTGACAAATTTGTGATATGGACATATGCTATGTGAAAATATGCGATGTGATGGGGCGATGGCAATATTGAAGAATCATTATATCGGGGAATAGTCACATCGCACATAGCAGATTCAGAATTGTGATATGAGCATATATAATAAAAATTACGATGAAGTGATTGCGATATCGGCATATTGGGACATTGGGAAATAGTCATGTTGGAAATGCTGATATTATTCTGCGACTGCGGGGATGCGATGGATGACGTGGAGAATTGGTGGGACCGGCTTTGGATCTTAAAAGAAATCGACGATCGACAAATTTAAGTACATGATGTAAAATTGTTGATATGCCTATGTGCGATGAAGAACGGACCCAATAAATTTATTATGTGAATTTAATATCGTATTGGATTCGGAACATCGAGACTTTTAAACCTATGCCCCTACCATTATTGCAATTGAATGGATGCAATATTTTTAGTGAACTTGATTTAAATTTTATATCGGGTCTGGAATTGTCTGAACATAACAATATTGGCAAAGTCAACTATCGGATATGCGAAATGCAATATACGATATGATAAATGTGGGATTTTGCAAGAGAATGAGTGTAAAAGAACATCAAAGGTCTTGTATCAACAATTTTTTATCAGTAAATGCTAAGAGTTGCTTCCGATGGTATATTGTGATACAAATAGTTGTGATATGGATGATGTAATATTGAAAGGAAAGAATTGACAAAGATGAACGGTAAGGGAATATCACAAATGTATATTCATCGTAGTATCAATGATATGAAAGTCAAGTTGAAATATTCCGATATGAATTTTGCGATAATGTTTTAAAGGCCTATTGGGTTTTTTAATAAATGAAAGCAAAATTAAAGAATGCTCAAATTTTAATGAACAACAAATAAAATTTCCCTGAATCTTTTGCGGATTTGAAATGGGTTTGCTACTTACTTCAAGTTTCGAAAATGAATGAAAACCTGCAAATGAAACAGAACAAGAATAAGAAATAAACTAAGGAAAAGGAAAAACCAATAATAGATGAAAATGAACCGATGAATGCGTACGTGGAAGAAAATTGTCTATAAATTTTATCTCATGAAGCTTCAATTTTTTTCCATGGATTTATCAAAATTCGGTTTCTGTTCAAAATCATCTCATTATTTATTCTAAATTAGAGTGTGCAATCAGCTTAAAGAAAATTAGTTATTCATGTCTAGGAAATTTGAAATTCATAGAATTCACCAGAAATGTAAATGAAAATATGCTCCCCTTTGAATTGCAACAATAATTATTACTTTTGCTCATTCCGAATTAACCTAACGGAAGTCTGTATTGTTAAGGTGGTTGTTCAATAATGTCTTTAGTAAATAAATATGGTGTCTTTTACAACGTCAAATAATAAACTAAAGATCAGAATAGAATATGGTGACTGATTATAAAATAATATCAACACAAATTCAAATGTGTGCACACAACAAAATGGACACCCTTATGGTCATTTTGACAAATTCTAAGGAAGATAATATGAACTTCATGTGTTTACAATAAAAAGTAAGACTGATTAATAATAATCGAATTGGCATTATGCTTGCGAGCTTAGAAATCATATATTTTACAGGACAATGATATCAAGAAGCTTTTGCATCATCGAACTTTCATATATTTTACGGGACAATGATATCAGGGAGCTTTTGCATCATCGAAATTTTCAACATAACAATCTAAGAAGAAAATCTTAGAAGGAATTGTCGAAATAGAGAAAAGTGGCTTTGAGGTGATGTGTGCCAAGTGCATACTCAATTAAATTTAGTTAAGACATTATTCGAAATAGGCAGAGATGTAGTCATGGGTAGAGGTATTGTTGCAAGAAATTTTTGATTTAAAGATGGGAAGCAAAAATCAAAAAGTTTCTGATGAGAGGAAAATATTTCTCTGAACATGTATATGATATGAGAAGGGTTGATTGCTTGCTTTATTTTTATCTGCGGAATTGTTAAAAATAAATTAACTATATAAGCAAACTAACTGCATTAATTCTACTCCTATCCTAACTATATACATGAAAATGCCTAGGTATAGTCATATTTCCAATGTAACCACTCTTTCATTTTAATTCCTGCGTATATGTACAGTTCAAACATTAGTAATAGAAATACAAATCTAATTAAAGTAAGAAAGCTAAATATGAAAGCAGAATGTACAATTATTGTTACAACTTATTTAAAATCTCCTTCTTTTGAAATGCGCTTTCCAACTATATTTAAATTGGATCACAAAAATTTGAATGGATTTCCATTAATGATTGGAAGAGATTAAAAAGAGAAGATAACATACCAGATTGTGGATATGAGCTTTTAGATTCACATGCCTGAAAAAAATTGTTAGTGTTATGTGTAAGTATTAAACTATTAACAATCTTTCATGAAAGAAAACTTTCCAAATATTTTTCAAATGAGTTAATGAGAAATGGATGGAAATCTGTTAGATACAATGGAAGATTATTAATTGAATTAGATTGCTGGTCAGATTGTAAAAATACTCTCTTGTTGATACTGCCTTTGAGAAGATAGAAGCTTTTGATAAAAAATTAGCATCGATTGAAATTGGAATATTGATAGCTTTTGATGTTCATGATTATAATATGAAACTTCAATTTCCCAATAGGGCAATGCATCAATTGAGTGTTTGATAGTGCAATGTTCAATATGCTAGTGTAAAGTATCAAAAATTTGAAAAATAAAATCAGAAGTTAAACCTGGTTTTAAACAAAATAAGTGAGGAAACAAAAATAAAATAAAATCACTATTGGTACAATTAATGTTACAACACAATTGGGATTGTTTTGAAATATATATATATATATATATATATTTTTTTTTTCACAAGATTTGACCAGAATAATGGAATTTGAATGATTGCCAATTCCAACTTGTGAATTAGAAAGAGAATTATGACCATGAATAGGAATGAGAGCTTGATCATGATATGCATCATAAATTGGAATGATTTTTTGAATGTCAAAATCATGAAGATAATTTGCCGCTTGAGAATGAGGATTAGTTGGAATAATTTCTGAATTAAAGCGTTCTTCATCTTCATGTGTTTTGAATTTTCTCATGAAAATTGACTTGAGAAGAATACAAATCAACATCTTCATTGTCAGAGTAATTACCATAAATGACTTCATGACATTTATTAGAATTCCCTTCGATCTCATCCAATGTATCAAAACAAGAAGGAATATAAAGTACATGTTTATTAATGGAAAAAAATGATCAATTGTTGTTTCTCTATTTTGATAAAAACTAATTGGCATTTCATTTAGATTGGCCTCTGTATTTTCTGAAATATCATTAATACTAAGAGGGAAAAAATTACCATCAGTAAAAATTATCAGGATAAAGAAAAAATGAGAATTAGAAATAATGAATTCAAAATTTTATCTGTTTGAGAACTTCTGTGCATTCTGTTCATTATAAATTTCAGATTTTGGATCATTTCTTTGTGTACTCATGATTTCTTGAAGAAGGTTGCTTTGTTGCTTTGAATTTGGCATTTTATCATCATGAAATAATTCATAGATTTGTATAGCAGTTTGTGTGTTATTGGTTACTTTGATTGCTGCTTGTACTTGTTGATTTGCGATCTGATTTTCTGATTTCAATGCAGAGTTTCAGATTTCAAGGCAGCGCTTTCTCCAAAATTGTTGTTTTTGTCTTTTTGCATTTGGATAGAAATATTTTCCAAGCTTTGTGAGACCATTTCATCATAATTTATTTGCACATCCATATTGGAATTTTCATTTATGTCGAGAGGGGATGGAACAAAGTTTGGACTAATTTCATATGGATTATGAATGGGAGGAAGAGAACAAATATGTTCCAACCAATCTAATGATTCTTCTTCTGGAGGTTTATATTCGATTTTAAATTTTAAACAATTCAAACGAAATCAAATATTAAAATCAATAACAGACTCATTTTCAAACCTTTGTAGATATTCAATTTCATTACATACCTGTTCATAATCATAGCCGTCAAATTTACAAATGAAAATTGTAACAAATTGATCCCCACTGTGAAGTGAGGCAATTAGAAGAGTTTGACACCAGTATCTGGCTTTTGCCGCGAATGTGAAAGTAAAAATTCTGCATAAAATGCGTTCATCAATTCCTTGAAAATCATAATTTGAAATTTTTTGAATAAATTGAAAGACATGATTAAAAGCAGAAAAATTTCTCTTACCATCAAATTTTACCTGAGACAAAGGTCTTACCACTTCGGGTGGAGTATTAGAAGATGCACGTCCATGGATACAACTCCAAATTGGAAGTTAAATAAGAGTCATTGTAATAAATAATAAGATGTTAGACTACAAAGAGTCCACTTAGACAACAAGTTTTAAGCCCTCCTTCTAGCGCCAAAATGTTGAAGCCTCGAAATTCGCTGCAACAACATGGGAGATGACCACCCGGTCCGGATCTTAAAGCAACTCCTTTTCCGTTTGGAATGGTGGTTCTGATTGGTTCAACTAGGTCCAATTACCTTCTTTCAATCTCCAATGGTTTTAAAATATGCTTTCATTCACCAATGGAGAAGAGACATGAGATTAACTTTCTTGCTGATCAGGCAAGAAATTGATCCTTAAGCTGATTTGGGGCTCACAGGCAAGCCACTACTACAGTTTGCCTCTTTGGGAAGATGACTTAAAAAAATGTGGAAATTAATCTAAATACAAACTTATTCTAAGATGTAAGCAAAAGAAACTATCTTAATCCTATCTCAATTAGGCAGATATAGATCTAACCCATTTAAGAGCAAGATAATTTTAAATAATTGGACTTAAATATGTATGGTTTATAATGAATATCAAGTTAATGAATTAGTTCAATTAACTGACATTATGAATACCGAAACACATCCTATTAAGACCTCTTAACTGAAATAATCAATCAATAACACTCAGGAAGAAGTTTGCAAAATGATATTGATCATTTAATCAGTAACTTGAATAATTAAATAATAATATGCGGAAGAAGTTCACAACATATCACTATTCAATAAATTAGTTTTATAAGACAGATTTACGAGTAAATAGTTACTCAGAAATCAAAATTTAATCCATAAGAGTAAAAATACATAATAACATAAAATTGAGACAAATTACCCATATCGACAAAAGTGCACAAATATGGAAGTAAATTGACACATTCCTGTCATCATAAAATGAAACAAGTATTTAAAATGATAGTATTCGAAATACCAATTTTATTGAATCCATTATCTAGCTCCGGTCTCCAACAGTCTTTTACAGTGTGTGAGCTTCTGCTTTCAAAACCAGAGCTATAATAGTGCAAACTCTGTTCATTATACATAACTCAGAATGTAAAAGAAAAAACTTCAATAATCTCCAAATCTGAGATTTTCGCTCCTCCCACCTACTACTCTAAATCCCTATTACAAAAGTGCTCTTAGAATTCCAGAATTACAGAGGAGAGAAGCCCTTATTACATTTTGCAATATGCGATTTATAATATTTGCAAAGGAATTCTTAACAAGAAAGTTTGTTGAAGAGATCTGCTCAATCAATTTTCATTTGCTCAAAATTCCGTTCTTCAATTGCTAGAGCATTCTCATTGATTGAGATCTTGTTCTCCTCATCTTTTCAACTGTTTTCCTGCAAAAACAAATCAAAACAAAATTAAAATGTAAAAATAAAATCAAAATGCTAAATCTTGAATTAAAACAAATCTAATCAAATTTAATTAAATAAATAATTGAAAAGGAAATCCAAGCTTTCTATTAATATCTGTGATGATTTAATTGGCTAAGGATATCATCGACGAATGGATTTGCATTCAGAAGAGGCTTGGGCAAATGAAAATGCAGAAAATAAAACTCAGGAAAATTAGTTTTATTAAAAATTCGGAGCTTGATTTTCTGCTTGATTTGAGACCCAATAAATGATCAACTTTGTTAATGAAACCTCCTCATAAATATTCTCTATGATTTTGTCTTTCCAATGAGCCCTCGCGGGCTTCATTTGGCCAAGTAAAACTCAATATGTGGGTCTCCAAAGTTGATGAGTCAAAACTGCCAGAGTTCTGGAATTTTTGCTGCCTAGGCTAAAAATCAGAATTTTTTAATTAAATTCTAATCCTAAATTAGATTTTAATTATCTAATAATTAATTCTAATCTAATTATAAACTAAATTAATTATTTACAAACTAATTAATAATTAGTATTAATCTAATTAACTAAATATACGATTAATTTTAATTAAATTAAATTAAAAATATATATTATATATTAATTAATTTAAAATTATTATATATTAACTATATTAAAATGTTTTAATATCATATATTAAAAGTCAGAGTACTCGTATTACATTACCCACTTACTCATACGTATGAATGACGTGAGTTAAATCCCAAAACACATGTGATGGGAAGGACTTTGGTTATGTTCGGTAATGAGCTTACATCGCACCGCATGAAGGGACTTCGTCGGGGTTTTGAAAACTTGATTCGCTGTAAATTTTGCGAAGTGCAATCTGCAGTGGACGCGATCGTGTTATAAAATTTTTATTATTTATTTTATTTTATTTTATTTGGGGTCCAAGTTTAATGAGATTTGGTTAAGTTATAAAATAAAGTAAGTGGGGTTTATTTAGAGTGAGATTTTTCTATATAAACTACAAATATTCTTGGTAAAAATGAACTACAACCACTTTGCCATTATAAAATTTTAAGTTTCGTATTTCGTTTTTAAAAATAGGAAATTGGAATGAATTACTAAAATCCCAAAAAACACGTTTTTAAGTGTTTTACGATTTGGCTGGGTTATTTAGCAAGATCTTTAGAGAAAAATTAAAAATTAATTAAAGTTCAACTAAAGATATTAATATTTACAATAAATGTATTTTTGAATTAAATTAAATATAAAAACAAAATTTTGTACATTTACTACATTTTTTAACCCAACCGACACAAATGATCAAATTTCAAAGGTATACCATTTATAAATCAGTTGACCAAACGAGGCAAAACAAGTATCGTTGGAAAGCTTGTGAAGAGTCGGATTCAATGAAACGATCAAAACATAAATCCGACGATACATTAAAAAACGATAAAATTTTAAGACAATCTTAAATGAAAATCAAAATAGATTCTTAGCCAAAAATTTATAGAAAGGGTCCCCATTATTTGAGTACATAAAATAAAAAAATAGGGGGATTGTGTTTTACCGCAATATGTCCCCGGACAAACCCAATGCAAGAAAACCCGTGTAGCTATTTGAGGGTTTGGATTATTATGCAGTGTCAGAATACAATCTGGGTGCCAAATCTGGCTCACCCAACAGAGAAAAATCTCGGTAGTAGTACCTCTCAATCTGAGATAGATGTTGTGGCTGAAACCCCGGATAAACACTCCGACAGCTCCTCAGCTCCAATCTGCCCCACGAAAAACCCCAGCGTCAGCCTCTTCTGCCCTCTGCGTCAGCTTTCCCAGCAGTTCCGACAATTCTGGCTTATGCCGTCTGCATCATCTTTCCCGGCAGTTCTGACAGTTCTTGGTAGTTTTGACTGTTCTTGACAGTTCCGTCTTTTGCCCTCTGCGTCAGCTTTCTTGATTGTTCCGGCAGTTCCAGCTGTTCTCGATTGTTCTGGCTTCTGCCCTTTGCATCAGCTTTCCCGGCTGTTCTGGTAGTTCCCGACAGTTCCGGCTACCCTCTGCGTCAACTTTCCCGGTTGCTGTGCTGATCCTTCCGGCACATCTCTGCCTCTCTGCTTCTGTATTCATTGCCCCTAAGCTACAACTCTGATTACTCTCTCAACAAAACCAGCCCTAGAAAGTCGAAATCTTGATCTCTTGGTGTGTTCTCCAAGTGACCCTCAAGCCTCCTCTTATACTTTTCTTGTTGACAAATCAACGGCCAAGATTAAGTCCCTAATCAACGGCTAAGATTAGATCTGGCTTGATCCATGACTTTTGGACCATTCTAACACAGTTTTCTATTAATGCACATTGATATTTTATTTTCCCTAAGGTTAGACTTAAGGACTCCATTAAAATATTAATTATTTTAATATCTCCCAAACTGTTTAGAATCTGCCCAAACCCTTTTTGGGTATTGGAGATCTCATGTGCCTTAGCCTCTCCACCAATTTTTGTGGCCAGAGCACATCCGATGCTACCCCAAATCAACACTCCCTGTGAGCGAGGACTGTGCTCTAGCAATACTCCTCACTGAGTACTACCCTGATCATTCGACATCGGTCCCAGTGCTGATGCTAGGTTTGCTGCCCATTATCTGCACTGCTGCATCCTGTACTGCTACCCATGGCCCTGCCACTGCCATTGCTGCATCTGCACTGCAACCCCTCTCATCATGCTGCATCGTGCTACCCATATCACTACCACTGCTAACTGGTGCACTGCAACTCGGTTACTGAGAAGTAACTGATCTCCCAACTCTGACATCTCTGTTAGGCTAGAGACACCCTCGATGCTGAAACTCCCTCTGTCGCTGACAAGTGCTCCCTCTCTGACCTCTGTGCTACTGCAACAACTCTATGCATCTCGCATCGTTGCACACCTCGCTGTGCCATCTTGGACTGGTGCAACACTCCCGTGCTTCTCGCACTGCTGCTTCACGCTGTCCTAGGAATCCTGCACTGTAGCTCCCTCTGTCACTCCATCCACATCTGTCTCTGCTGACATCACTAGTATTGCTACTCCTTTTCGGGGCTCCCGTAGCAAGGTCTAATCCAAGAGGCTGGGTACCTCAAGGATCCTGCCCCTTATCGCTTGTAGTCCGCCTAACTACAGCTCGATGTCTCCCCACTTCTTCTCAAGTGGCACATGAGTACTCATGGAAAAATCGTCATCCCTCAAGGTGAAGGCCTTGATATGATGTTTATCTAGAATGGACAAGATCCTAGCCTTCCAGACCACAAAGTTGGACGCTCTGTCCAGCCTATCCTGATCCCTCATCCCATCCATGGCCATCTCTCTACTCTTCTCTGTCGACTCCTCCGAGTCTGTCTACTTCCCGCCTAGAAGTTCTTGGTTCGACTCCTACTGAGTCTCTCTACTTCCTGTCTAGAAGTTCTCTTTTGGACTCCCTTTGAGTCCCGATTTCCCTCTTGGAAATCCTTCTGCCCATGTCGAGATGCCCCCCACTCTGATCGTATGTGCAACTGCACCACCAATCCGGATTTCTCAGCTAGAAACCCATGGTAGCAACTCCCTCCTCCTTTGCCTTGCCCTGTTAGGTACTATTCTGACAATAGTATCCCACCAGCTCCACTCTGCAACTTACCCATAGCCTCTTAAACCCTAGCAGCCTGAAGGTGAGAGCTCCTAGGCTTTGCGCAGTCCCGACACCGGCAAACTAGCTTCCTCAACCAACTGCGTCAGCTCTCCTGGTCTCTGCGTGGCTTTGCGTGAGCCTGTCTTTGCCTGTCTCAGCCTCTGCGCAACCTCTTCTTGGCTCGAACTTGATGATGCAGGCACTGCGTCACCCCTCCCTTACTGCTTTGCTGCTAGGAACAACTTCTGTCACTCGGGACAACTGTTTTATGCAGCTGCTGTTCTGCTCTGCTGATGTCCTCAGTTCTTCTGTGATCTGCAACCACGCTCTGATACCCTGTTGGAATTTCTAAGTCTAACTGTTAGAAACCCTTCATGTACTTTCTGATTTATTCCTTCCTACTTGTTCTGATTAATTAACAAGTTATTTAGAAAGTAAATACCGAAAATAAATGCAAGTACATGCTCAACACATTACAGATCATCAACTGAAGGAAACAGAAACAAGCACACAAATGACACCGTTATTTTTGGACTAATGTCCCCAGAAAAACCCAATGCGGGAAAACTGGTGCAACTATTTGAGGGTTTGATTTATTAAGTAGTTTTAGAATACAATTTGGGTGCCAAATCCAGCTCACCCAACAGAGAAAAATCTCGGCATTATCACCTCTCAATCTGAGACAGATGTTGTGGATGAAACCTCGGATAAACACTCCGGCAGCTCCTCAGCTCCAATCTTCCCCACAAAAAATCCCAGCGTCAGCCTCTAGGGATTGCGTCACCCTCTTCTGCCGTCTGCGTCAACTTCCCGGCAGTTCCGATAGTTCCCGGCAGTTCCCGCTGTTCCCGATAGTTCCAGCTTCTGCCCTCTGCGTCAGCTTTCTCGACAGTTCGGGCAGTTCTCGGCAGTTCCGGCTGTTCCCGGTAGTTTCGACTTCTGCCCTCTATGTTAGCGTTCCCGGCAGTTCTGGTAGTTCCCGACAGTTCTCGCTGTTCCCGGCAGTTTTGGCTTCTTCCCTCTGCGTCAGCTTTCCCGACTGTTCCGACAATTCCCGACAGTTCCAGCTTCTGCCCTTTGTGTCAACTTTCCTGGTTGCTGCACTGATCCTCCCGGCACTATCTCTGCCTCTTTGCTTCTGTATTCACTGTCCCTTAGTTGTAACTCTGATCACTCAACTTTCTCAGCAAACCCAACCCTAGAAAGTCAAAATCTTGATCTCTTGGTGTGTTCTCCAAGTGACCCTCAAGCCTCCTCTTATACTTTTCTCATTGACAAAATCAACGACTGAGATTAAATCCCTAATCAACGACTAAGATTAGATCTGGCTTGATCCATGACTTTTGGACCATTCTAACAGAGTTTTATATTAATTCACATTAATATTTTATTGTCCCTAAGTTTAGACTTAGGGACTCCATTAAAATATTAATTATTTTAATATGTCCCAAACTGTTTAGAATTTGCCCAAACCCTTTCTCGGTATTGGAGATCTCATGTGCCTTAGCCTCTCCACCAATATCCATGGCTAGAGCACATCCGATGCTACCCCAAATCAACAGGGACGACTGATTCTATCATGGTTCTGTCTTTATGACAAGTGGTCTCAAGCCCGAAAGGAAATTTTCTCTGAGTGCTTAAGGCACATACAAAATGTAATTTTTCATCTTCATAATGAAAATTACGATTTTTTCCTCAGAAAAAAATCATTGTTGCACTTATCACGATAATATCTGAATTATTGCGATATTATTGCCAAAAGCACACTTGCCGATATTATTGCCTGAAATTTTGCGATAATTTGCCAAGTTGAAATTATCGCGAGTTGAAAGGAAATTATCACCCTGCCGCTGGAAAAGGTGATAAAGTTTCAGTTTGGGTTTTTTAAGGGTCATTTTCAGTTTTTCTTGTGCTAAAATTGAGCTCTGAGGCTTGTGTGAGTCTTGTGACCATTTTTCATCAAGCAAACAAGGGAAAATCCATAGTTTTCTTTGCCATCAGCTGAGCATTTTTGGAGTGGAGATTTACTCCAATATACCATATCCATATTTCTAGGTATGTAAAAAAGAATTGCCTTCCTTTTCTTTGTTTTCCAAGATTAGTATATACTATAAATTTAGAGTCTGCCTCTTCTTACCCTTTTTTGAATTTCCACATTTGTTTTGTGTGGTAGGTCCAAAAATTAAAAATTTAATCAAAACTTTACAAAATGGCAAAGCCATTGGACCAAATGTGGGAGTATGGTGAGCCATGTGAAGGTGATAATAGCACATAACTGAGTTGCAAGCTATGTGGAATGGAAATGTTTGGTGGAATCACTTGCTTGAAATACCACCTTGCCAAAATCCCAGGGCATGAAGTGGATATTTGCCCTATAGCTAACCCAAACATTGTCCTCATTGCAAAGAACTCAATTCTTGATACTGCCAGAAACAGAAATTAGAGGGAGGAACTAAGGAATTGCAATGGAACCACCAGCTTCTCAAGGGCGAGGTAAACTTAACCCTTGGCCACACCTTCTTAGTGCATTATTATTATCGGATTATTATTATAGTATCTAGATGGCTCATGATGATCATTTCATGAGATACGTTTATTTTTATTTTAATGTGATTTCGTATTAACTATTCTCTTGTCAGAACTTATGACTGAGGACAAATATCATATTTCAGTATCTACTATCAATGATTGATGTATCACTTGACATCTTATACATTTTATATTGTAGTTTATATTCATAGTTGTGTGACAATGTGTTTTTTTTTATGTTGATGTTGCTTTAAAAGAATACAAAATTGAAAAAAAATATTATTTTTGTATTTTTTTAAAGTCTCATGATAATTTCGATATTTTCCTCGATATTGCTGATATTTTAAATTTTGGATCCCCAGCGATAAATTGCTGATAATGATAAATGTAACTTTGATAGTTATAGCATAGTTTGTGACTCTTTGAAAATGGAGCATCACAATATAAATTGATGTATTGCATATTATTAAAAACATCCCAATATAAATCAGGAGTGTACTGTCAAAATTGTGATGACTGAAGGTGTGAAGCTGTTTTTATACAGAGGGGTTACTCCTGGTGTTGTAGACAATGAGTTTTTTGGACGTCATACTCTGCAGCACCTGATGCGCATGACTCGCACCTGGGATGCAACCATGTCAATGTTACCAAAAGGTGGTGAGACAATTTGGGGTGATCTAGACTGGGCACCAGAAGAAGGATATCAATGCGGTCCCAAGGACAAACAACAGGAGGTACGTGATGAAAGGAATTTGAGTACTGCAGCAATAAGCTCTCAAAGGGAACGTGGAATGCATACTGGAAGGATTATTTCATTTGGGAGGGATGCAGCAGAACTACCTTCATCCGAGCTAGTCATGAAAGATTACATGGTAATGTCTTCCAGGTGTCACATACTAACCATAGATGTTTAATCCACGAATTTTGGAAAAAAATGTTTTATCCATTTCTCTAGATTTTACGCTTCTGTGTAACTTTACCAATTCAAGGAAATATTTGCTAGATTGTTGTCTCCCATTATAATGAACTCCTTATTAATATTGGACTGTATATATGTGAGAGTGTATTTATATACTCAGGATTCAAATTAGGCTATGCATCTATGTATTCTTGACATTTTAATTCTTATCATCATACTTATTTCACAATTTTATAATTCTTTCCCAGTGATGGGCTTGTCTAGTTTAATCACTTTAATTTTTCCCCATCTTGGTTTGATTTTCTCCTTAATGGATTTGTACATAGACTCTTTTTTTGGGCACTGTGAAGGACCATTTTTCCTGCCTTCTCAAACATATCTTACTGCTGTACGAGAGAACTTTTCTGTACTTTCCATATTGTTGTGTATTGTTTTGAAGTTGTCAGTCAGCGTACAACTGATGTGCTCTTGTAACTGGTGTTATCACCCAGAAATTCCTTCCTGCAAAAGTCAGGGACCCAGAAAGTAAGGTGGGGAAGAACCAATGTCACCTCTTTTTGAATGTGTTTCTTTGGGTTGGTACTTTTCCAACCACGGGGGCTTCCTTAAAAGTCTAAGGTATTAATCACAAGTCAGTGAGAGTAAGTACAACCTCAAACTAGTAGCAATATTCTGCCATCCTGTAAAAACAAGCAAACAGAAAAACGGACAGCAAACTAATGGGCACAGAAAATGATGAAAATTATTCTACATATTTAAATGAAAATACCCATCTTCTGTGCTGAACTTTGCAGGGGAGCAAGCTTTAAATGTAGAGAATATCACTCGAATTGCTGGAAAATTGCTGAAATCAGTGCAATAAATGCTCTCTAAAGGTGGGCACACAGACCAATGCATTTTTTTTCCTTTTTAAGGGAAATAGATGTGAAAATTCTGTCACTGCAACCACTGATTTGTTTTACCTACTTATTTCCCAATAAGTTATTTATGAAAATCCTTCAGTAAACATTAAAATAAATTCTGCGGCAGATATCACATCATAATACAGAAACAAACACATGCACAAGAATTGACACAAATATTTTGGACAATCAGTGCCCGGAAAAACCCAATGTGCGAAAACCGGTGCAACAAGGGAGGATTTTATTATTCAGCAATTCTTCAGTACAACTGGGTGCTAAACTGGCTTACCCAACAGAGAGAAAATTCTTCAGCGCTTCCCCCAGTCTCAGCGTCAACCTGGATGACCTCTGTGTAGCTCCTAGACCCTCTGCGTCAGCCCCTGCCTCTCTGCGTCAGCACTGGGCCTCTCCGCGTCACCCACGCAGGCCCTCAATGACTGCGCAGTCTGCAGCCTCTGCGTCTGCCTCTCCAACCTCTGCGTTGTTCCCTTGGTGCTGTCCCCGACTCTCTGTTCTGTACTTGCTGCCTCCTGCTGCTCTCCAGACCACTAGTTCGAATTTCTCAGCTAAACCCGCTCCAGAAATCGAATTGATTGGTCTCCCTCAGCTTGTTTTCCAACTGATCCTTAAGCCTCTTCTTATACTTTTCCTGTTGGTCCTCCAACGGTTGAGATTAAATCTCTAATCAACGGCTAAGATTAGATTTGGCTTGATCTATGACTTTTGGAACCTTCTAACCTAGTTTTATATTAATACCCATTAATATTTTATTTTTCCTAAGTTTAGACTTAGGAACTCCATTAAAAATATTAATTATTTTAATATCTCCCAAACCGGTTAGCATCTGCCCAAACCATTTTCGGGCCTTGGAGATCTCATGTGCTTTAGCCTCTCCACCAATTTTCATGGCTAGAGCACATCCGATGTTACCCCAAATCAACATTCCCTCTTAGCGAGGACTGTGTTCTAGTAATACTCTACAATGAGCAATACTCTGATCATACGACATCGGTACCTGTGCTGATGCTAAGCCTCCCTGCCCAACATTCTCTGCATTGCTGCATCCTGTACTGCTGCCCATGGCTCTATCACTGCCACTACTACATCTGTACTGCAGCTCCCTCTGCATCCGTGTTGCTGTTGGTCCATCTTCCCAACACTGCATCTGCATTGCAAACTCCTTCTCATCATGTTGCATTGTGCTACTGCTGACTGCTACTGCACTGCAACATCATACCCATTTCTGCTATTGAAATGGATTCTTTATCATCCCCATCTTCTCCCTGAAATAATCAAACTTGGTTTTTCCAAGGGCCTTGGTAAGGATGTCTACCACCTGTTCTCCTGTAGGAGTGTAGTTCAACAGTACAACTCCTCATTGGACACAGTCTCTAACAAAGTGACACAGGATATCAATATGCTTTGACTGATCGTGGAACACTGGATTCTCAGAGAGCTTGATGCAACTTTGATTATCACACATGATCCTGGTCGCCTCCATCTTTCTCCTAAATAGGTTCACAAGCAGTTTTCTAAGCCATATGGCTTCGCACGAAGCTGTGCTTGCGGCCATGTATTTTGCCTTAGTTGAGCTCAGAGCCACGGATTTCTGTTTCCTACTGCAGCAGGAGGTCATTCCTGATCCAATGATGAAATAGTACCCAGAGGTACTTTTTCGATCCACTGAGCTTCATGCCTAATCTGCATCAATAAACCCACTCAATCTGATATCCTTACCCCTGGTGTACAAGAGTCCATAATCGACTGTTCCCTGTAAATGTTGATTTGGGGTAGCATCGAATGTGCTCAAACCACGAAATTTGGTGGAGAGGTTAGGGCACATGAGATCTCCAATACCCAGAAAGGGTTTGGGCGGATTCTAAACAGTTAAGGAGATATTAAAATAATTAATATTTTTAATGGAGTCTAAAAGACATGGATCAAACCAGATCTAATCTTAGCCGTTGATTAGGGAATTAATATTGACCGTTGATATGTCAACAGGGAAAGTATAAGAGGAGGCTTGAGGGTCACTTGGAGAATACACCAGAGTGATTAGTCATCCTATTCTCTAGAGCGGGGTTTGCTAAAAGAGATAGAATTAGTGATCGGGAGATGCAGCTAAGGGGCATTTGAGTACAGAGAGACAGAGATAGTGCCGGGAGAGTAGCACAGTAGCTAAGGAGAGTAAAGCAGAGGCAGCTAGGGCTCACGCAAGGCCACGCAGAGGCAACGAGGAGTTGCACAAAGCCTCAGAGAGGCCAACGTTGTTGACGCAGAGGGCCAGAGGGCTGACGCAGGGCATCCCAGGTCTGACGCAGACCCATCTGGGGTGACGCAGGGCTAGCATGAGGCAGAGAGGGGCTGACGCAGTCAAGAGAGAGGCTGACGCTAGGGTTTCTAGGGCAGATTGGTGCTGAGTAGCTGTCGGAAGGATTATCTGGGGTTTTAGCTAGGAGATTTGTCAAAAACTGTGAGGCATTACTGCCAAGGAAATTCTCTGTTGGGTAGGCCCGTTTCGGCACCCAGATTGTACTCTGATATTGCTTAATAAGAAAACCCTCAGATAGCTGCACTAGTTTTCCCACATTGGGTTTTTCTGGGGACATTAGTCCAAAAATAATGATGTCATATGGTGTGTTTGATCCTGTTTCTTTTAGTTGCTGATATTTAATATGTTGAGCATGCACTAGTGTTTATTTTCAGTATTTTGTAAATAACTTGTTAAGGAAAATAACAAGTAGGTAGGAATAAATCAGATAAAGTGCATGGAGGGTTTCTAACTAAGTAAACTTAGAAACTTCAACATGGTATCAGAGCGTGATTGCAGATCACATGAGGACTAAGGACATCAACCAAGCGGAGCAATAGCAGTAGAAAACCACTGTTCCGAGGTGACAGAAACTGTTTCTAGTAGAGAACAACAAGGGAAGGGTGACGCAGTGCCTTTGTCAAGGGTGAGCCGAGAAGAGGCAGTGCAGAAGCTAAGGAGGCAAAGGAAGCCTCACGTAGATCCACGCAGTAGCTGGGAAGGTTGACATAGTTGGCTAAGGATGTCGGGTTGCTGGTGCTGGGATTGCCCAGAGCCTAGGAGCTCTCACCTTCAGGTTGCTGGGGTTTAGAATGCTGCGAGAATATTGCAGAGTGGAGCTGGTGAGGTATTGTAGTCAGAACAGTACTTGACAGAGCAAGGCCAGAGGAGTTGCTACCGAGGGTTTCTAGCCGAGGAACCCAGATCAGTGGTGCGGTTGCATAAGACGATTAGAGTAGGGGGCATCTTGACAGCGGCAGAAGGATTTCCAGGAGGGAAATCAAGACTCAGAGGAAGTCCAAAAGAGAACTTCCAGACAGGAAGTAGAGACTCAGAGGAGTCAAACAGAGAACTTCCAGGAGGGAAGTAGAGGAGCATCATGGCACTACACGGAGTGAGAGACCAGGATAGACTGGACGAAGCATCGAACTTCGCAGTCTGGAAAGCCAGAATCTTATTTGTACTTGACAAGGATCGTGTCAAGAACTTCGCCTTGAAGGTAATAGCTATCCCAGTCGACCCCAATGATAATGACAAGTACGAAGAGGCAATGGCGAGGGCCAAGAGCATCATCCTTGACGGGGTCAACGATCATGTAGTACCACACATAGCCGAGAAGGAAACGACATTTGAGATATGGGAGGCTCTCAAGTTGTACCAGCATACTTCTGTGCAGAGAAGAATGCTGTTTGAGAATCAATTGAGGTCGTATTAGATGAAGAAGCGAGAACCAATTGACACCTTCCTTGGAGGACTGAATGAGATCCGAGATCAGTTGATTGCTATAGAGGCGACACCGGATCAGGAGCTGATGGTGAGGACAACCATGAATGCTGTCTCAGAAGACTGGGAGGTATTTGTCCAGAGTATACTGGGCAGAGGGACTCTCCCACCTTGGGACGAGATGTTGGTAGCTCTTCGCCAGGAAGATATTAGACGACAGTCGAAGACAGGTAGCAGCAGCAAGGGGATCAAAGTCAAGTAGGAGGAGGAAGATGTTGCCCTAGCATCTGAGGGAAAGCAGGAAAAGCGGAAGAAGAAAGATCTCTCCAAGATCAAGTGCTTCCACTGTGGGGAGTTGGGTCATTATGCGACCCAGTGTCTAAGGAAGAAGAGTAAGGGAGAGTCTTCCGAGACTAAGGCAGCGCCAACATGGGAAGAGAAGGAAGTTTTGACAGACGATGGCTGTGCCATGAGTGCACACGCACCACTTCAGAAGAAGTGGGCAGACATCGAGCTGTAGTCAGGCGGACTACAGATGATGAGGGGTAGGACCCTCGAGGTAACCAACTTCTTGGATTAGACCTTGCTACGGGTACCTCGAAGAGGAGTAGCAAGACTGGCTGAGTTGGGTAGAGACGGATGCGGATGAAGAGACAAAGAAAGCTACAGTACAAAAGTCCCGAGACAGTGCGAGGCTGGCAGGCTGCAGTAGTGCGAGAGGCATAGGAATGTTGTACCAATGCAGGATGGAACAGACAGGTGTGCAATGGTGTGAGATGCACGGAGTTGTTGCAACAACGTAGAGGTCAGAGAGGGAGCACTTGTTAACGGTAGAGGGAGCTTCAACATCAGTGGGTGTCTCTTGCCCAACAGGGAGGTCCGATTGGGAGATCAGTTACTTACTTCTTAGTAAATGAGTTGCACTGCAACAGTAGGTAGTACGATGCAGCATGTTGAGAGGAGGTGTAGTGCGGATGCAGTACTGGGAGAAAGGACCAACAACAACATGGATGCAGAGGGAGCTGTCGTACAGATGCAACAGTGGAAGTGGCAGAACCATGGGCATCAATACAGGATGCAACAATGCAGTGGATGTTGGGCAAGAAGGCCTAGCATCAGCACAGGTACCGATGCCAGATGATCAGAGTAATACTAAGCGAGGAGTATTGCTAGAGCACAATCCTTGCAAAGAGGGAGTGTTGATTTGGGGTAGCATCAGATGTGCTCTAGCCATGAAATTTAGTGGAGAGGTTGGGGCACATGAGATTTCCTAGTTAAATCTTCTTGGTCTTTTGGATGTTGATTGCCTTCATCATGGTTGAATATCTCACGATCTCTTCCTTCCTCACACATTCCATAGCTTTCAATCAGAGTTTCTTTATTGTGGTCAATCACCTCATACTTCATATGAGGACATATTCGGTTGATTTCATTTAGTGTGACTTATGCCTTCCTGCACCTTTTCATAGGAAGAGATCCTTTTTCTCTTGATCATGCTTCTTAAGATAGAAGGAAAGATCCATATTACCTGCAACCTTACAACATGACATTATAATATTAGACACAAGCATACATACCTTATTTTACCTTCAGGTCATCAAGGCTTCTTCCAACAACTTCCTTGATTGAAAAGTGTTAAAATTGGCAACTAGGGCCAAACTCCATGTGGGTCATCTTATTAATGGAAGCTGATATTTTTCTTGGATCCCTTTCATCGAGAGGTGTAGGATTGATCTAAAGATCATCCGATTCCGATAAGTATTCATGGAGATATGAATTTATTTGTGTTATGGGACAATTCATCAAGGTCGGCCAACAACCAAATAAACCCCACTTGTGCTCAACGTTTTAGTATAAATAGAGGTGGCCTTCAAGTCATTTTCAACACACTTGGGATCTCTTCCTCTCTACTTGTCTGCGTTTTAGTAGGAGGAGAGATCCTAAGGGATAACACTACCTTAATCTAGAGGGAAGAAGCCAGAACTGTCGGAACTGCCGGGAACTGTCGGAACTGCTAGAACTGCCGGGAACTGCCAGAACTACCAGGAACTACCGGAACAGCCGGAACAGCCGGAACTGCCGGGAACAGCCAGGAACAGCTGGAACAGCCAGAACTGTCGGGAACAGCCAGAACTGTCGGGAACTGCCAAAACTGCCGGGAACAACCAGAATTGCTGGCACTGCCAGGAACAATTAGAACTGCCGAAACTGCCGGGAACTACCGAAACTGCCAGGAACTGTCGGAACAGTCGGAGCACCTGTCTTCGAAGGAGAGCAGCATGCAAGGGACAACTAACTAACATTGGGACAATTGTATGGTCCTTAGCAGCGAATACACCAAGCATTCAATGTTACAGCTAGCATGCAAGGGACAACTAGCATGCAACAACAAGCATGCAAAGGACAATAAGCATGCTAGGGACAACAAACAAGCAAGATGCAACCAACACATAGGTCAGTATGGCAACATGGTGCAGCAATGGTACATAACGCAGTACAGTGATGGGTACAGGGATGATTAATGAAGCATGATGAGATGCAACATAGTGATGATGGGTGCAGCATGATAATGAAATGCAGCACAACGATAGGTGAAGGAGCCTTGGAGAATCAGTTGAAGCAGCATGTCTTCAACTGATCTCATGTATCATCTTCTTAGAGATGATCTATGCTCTTATCTAGATAAGTCAAAGTGTTGACTTATGTTGTAAACGTACTCTCTCTCTCTTTGCTGAACTATTGAAAAACATATAAGAAGAATTGATCAAGGGTTTCCCCACATTGGGGTTTGTCCTTGGCTAGCGCCACATCTTGTGTCCTCTTATCTTGGCTTGTCTTCTGCGATTTATGTTTATGTTCTATCTGCAGTTTACTTTAATGCTAATGTGATTGCTAATCTGGAAAAGATATTGAGCTAACTGTGAAAATTGAAATAAATTGCTCTAAGCATAGAACCTACCTAAAATTTAACATGGTATTAGAGCTGAGGTGAAGACAAAGCCCAAGCAAGAGTGAAAGAGCAATCATTGAAGACAGTTGGGAAAGGATCAATGGATTCCTCATCCCTCTTCTAATTCACCAAGGGTGAAGTCGAAGCAGAGAATATTATCATAATGGCGCAACGAAAGTTTCTGATGGTCTACCTGAAGATCACTTCTATGTGAAGTCCGGATCTAAGGGTGGAATGAAAGGTAGATGCCTTGGTTGCAATAAGTTCGGCCATTATGCGAAGGAGTGTCCGAATGGCAGAGACACATCTCTTGATGAAGATAACAATCATTCCAGGGACATCTTCAATGATCAAAGGAATGATAGGTAATGCAGGTCATCAAGGAAATGGCTGACTCTTCAAAGAAAGCAAGGAACCCCAGGTATGAAGAATCAAATGTTGTTTTTGATAAGATAAAGAAGTGTTATCTTGTATTGGCCCTCTCCTTCAAATTCTTTGGGAATTTGGCTTATTGATTGTAGTGCTTCAAGGCACTTCATCGGATAGTAGGGTGCACTCTCTAATTTGGTAGAGATGGAAACAATCATGGGATTATACTTGGAGCCAATGCCACCTATCCCGGAAAGGGTGTAGGGAATGTTACCTCTCAATTGAATGAGGGTAACTCGATTCATTTACAGAATCTCTTTTCTGTACCTGATCGCAAGAAGAACCTGGGGTCCATTTCGGCAAAGGAAGTCAAAGGTTACAGGGTAGCACTTATCGATGGAAAGGTACGTGTTTGAAAATAGAATTTTCAAAGATGTTTTTGAGTTCAGGGTTGTATCAAGTTGCAGGAAGTCCACTGGGGACCTTGTCCATTGACACATAGCATTGGAGGTCTGTGAGTCAAATGGTGACAGGGATGCCTGAATTCAAAAAGAGCATGAAAGTACATCTCTGAGATGTATAAAAGGAAAATCTTACAAGGGGACCATTCCCCTCATGTAGCAGGTAAACAGGTTTGGAACAATTCGAGGGGTTTGAGATTCATGATCAGGAATCTCATGTATGCAGGTGGAAGAAAGCCCTCTTTGGCTTGAAACAAAACACCCTGGACGTAGTATGAGAGGATTGATAGCTGTTTGATGAAGCTGAGATTCACTAGGAGTGAAACTGATCCAAACCATTACCCGAAGATTGTGGATGATAGAGCTCTCATATCGGCACCTTGTGAGGATGACCTATTTCTGATAGGTGAAGACCCTCTCATTTGCCGAAGTAAGAGGGAGTTGGATTCCGGATGTGGAATGGTAAACTGCAAGCCCATGACTACCTCGAGGATCTTAACTTTCAGAAGTTATATGGTGATGATGCTGGACCAAATTTGGGAAATGCCTCTGAGTTCCATAAACTCATTTGCATTGATGTTCTTTGTGAACTTCCGTCCGAACATATGTTTTGCAGTTAGCATGTTTTGGTTGAGCCTCACTGGATTGGTGTTAAGAATCTTCTAAGATATCTTCGGGGCACAATCTCTCATGGATTGAGATACACTGTTGGAAATATGAAGCTGCATGATTATTCGAATGCTGACTGGGCAGGCAGTGTGGAGGATCACTAGAGCACTTCTCAGCGCTGGTTCTCTTTGGGTTCTGCTTCGATATCATGGATGAGTAGGAAGCAGAAGTCGATTGCTATAAGCACCGCCGAGACCGAATACATAGCTACGAGTATGATCTCGTATGAAGCTGCCTAGTTGTGGAAGCTCTTCAGTGAGCTGTTTGTACACATGATGAATACCACTGTGATTCTCTGTGACAACCAGAGGGGGGATTCGATTATTGAGGAATCCCGTATTCGATGATTGCTCCAGCAGATAGACATCAGATACTGCCTTATCTGGGATATGGTAAGTCGATGAGCGAGGAGGCTCCATCGCATTGAGACTGATGTACAGGTCGTAGACATTTTGTCAAAGCCTCGGGAAAGGTCAAATCTGTGACTTTCTCGAACGACTTGGAGTCGTTGAGAGACCTTCTTATAAGGGTCTTGCATGTTGCATGCATTGAGCTCTGGGAGCTCTAGGGGGCTTGGGGTACTTACTGGAGCAACATACGACCACAGGGTGACTCACCCTCCCCTGGTGGTGCGCTATGTACAGGATGATAGGTTCAACCTTCCCCTGTGATACCCCGTGGCGACTGTGGAACAGGATGATTAGTTCTCCTATGGGACGGGATGATTAGTTCTCCTGTGGCAACTATGGAACAGGATGATTAGTTCTCTTGTGGGCTGGGATGATTAGTTCTACCGTGGCAACTGTGAAACAGGATGATTAGTTCTCCTGTGGGCCGGGATGATTAGTTCTCCTGTGGAAACTGTGGAAGAGGATTCTCTTGTGGGCCGGGATGATTAGTTCTCCTGTGGGCCGGGATGATTAGTTCTCCTGTGGGCCGGGATGATCAGTTCTCCTGTGGCGACTATGGGGTAGGATGATTCGTTCTCCTGTGGATAGGATGATTAGTTCTCCCGTCGAGGCATTCTACCCATGTAGTCTGGGACTCATGGGAAGTACCTCTCATTTGATCAATGAGCAGGGGAATGGGGTTAGGGACCATTGTAGTACTATTGATGGACGCATTGTTGTATCTACCGTACTCCCTATGCTAGGATGACCTCCATTGATCTGGGATCAATATGAGTGGTTTGAGACACTCTCTTGTGATATTGATCTGGGATCAATAAAACTGACTTCAGGTCAGTAAGAGTGATGTGACACACTCTCTTCAGATGAAACTAACTTCGGGTCAGTAGAGAATGGTATGAGACATTCTCGATCAATTCTTCTTCTTCATGGTTCAGCAGAGCAGAGCAGAGCAGTGCAGGGCACTGATGGCAAAGATAGTACAGTCGGACATATGGATCAGCGGATGGAGTTCTCCCTAGTTGAGAGGGAGTGTTAAAATTGGCAACTAGGGCCAAACTCCATGTGGGTCATCTTATTAATGGAACCTAATATTTTTCTTGGATCCTTCTCATCGAGAGGTGTAGGATTGATCTAAAGATCATCCGATTCTGATAAGTATTCATGGAGATATGAATTTATTTGTGTTATGGGACAATTCGTCAACGTCGGCTAGCAACCAAATGAACCCCACTTGTGTTCAACGTTTTAGTATAAATAGAGGTGGCCTTCAAATCATTTTCAACACACTTGGGATCTCTTCCTCTCTACTTGTCTTTGGGTTTTAGTAGGAGGAGAGATCCTAAGGAATAACGCTGCCCTAGTCTAGAGGGCAGAAATCGGAACTGTTGGAATTGCCGGAACTGCCGGGAACTGCTGGAACAACCGAAACTGTCGGGAACTATTGGGAACTATCGGGAACTGCCAGAATTGCCCGGAACTGCCGGAACTACTGGATCTGCCGAAACTGCCGTAACTGTCGGGAACTGCTAGAACTGCCGGAACTGCTGGGAATTGCCGGAACAACTAGAGCATCTGTCTCCGAAGGAGAGCAACATGCAAGGGACAACTAACTAACATTGGGACAATTGTATGGTACTTAGCAGCAAATACACCAAGCATGCAATGTTACAGCTAGCATGCAACAACAAGCATGCAAAGGACAAGAAGCATGCTAGGGACAACAAGCAAGCAAGATGCAGCCAGCACATAGGTTAGTATGGCAACATGGTGCAGCAATGGCACATAATGCAGTACAACAATGGGTACAGTCATGATTAATGAAGCATGATGAGATGCAACATAGTGATGATGGGTGCAGCATGGTGCAACACGGTGAGATGCAGCATGATGATGAAATGCAACACAATGATAGGTGAAGGAGTCACCTTGGAGAATTAGTTGAAGCAACATGTCTTCAACTGATCTCATGTATCATCTTCTTAGAGATGATCTATGCTCTTATCTGGATAAGTCAAAGTGTTGACTTCTATTGTAAACATACTCTCTCTCTCTGCTGAACTATTAAAGAACATATAAGAAGAATTGATCAAGGGTTTCCCCACATTGGGGTTTGTCCCTGGCTAGCGCCACATCTTGTGTCCTCTTGTCTTGGCTTGTCTTCTGCGATTTATGTTTATGTTCTATCTACAATTTACTTTAATGCTGATGTGATTGCTAATCTGGAAAAGATATTGAGCTAACTGTGAAAATTGAAATAAATTGCTCTAAGCATAGAACTTACCTAAAATTTAACAAAAAGATCTCCAATCCCTTGATCTGCTTTATGTCATATCATTATCTCATGGATTCCATACGTTGGAGTTCTTGTTGAATCACTTGCTTCCTCTCTAGATTAGTGAACACTACGATGAGGATTCCATCAGAGAATTTTGAGGATCTTGTATATCCCCAACTAGCAGAGGTTTCCTTTTTGACTTGATGTATGATGAGCCTTAGATGACTCCTTTCTTTCCTTCAATATCCATTGAGGTTCCCAAGAGCTATATATCCTACATGTTGTCTACCATGGATTTTTGTCCTTCATGATCCTAATGGAGATGTTACGAGCTCTTGTTTCTAATGCTTCCATGATGCCATGATGCATCTTATTATTGTTTTCATACCTTATAACACAAGATTTAGGAGCTTATGGTAGGACCCTTTTGTGAGGGATACTATCTTACTCCTAGGAGAGATTTGTTACTCCCTCTTTCCTTGGCCCTTTCTTCAGCTTCCTCCATCTTTTAGTGATATGAGCTTCCAAATTTTTTCTATAGCATTGAATCTTAACTATGCTTATTTTTGTCTTTGCTTGAGGACCAACCTTGCCTTTTCTTTCTGCACATGGTTGAATTCTTTTACCCTTTAATACTATAGACTGCAACTTGTCTTTATCTATCTAGCATAGAGACCACAAAATTGCGGGTGAGGTAACCTTCTTTGTTCATGCATATTTGTTACCTTGCTCATCAATGATGACTACCTTCTTATCATCTTTCCTAGATCTTCATGAAGTTATTCCTTCATTCTTTGATACCTTTACTATTGTATAGGTCTAAATGATCTTCTTTACTTTAATTTTTGAGAGTGTATCTAGCATTTCATATATCTCTCTTTATGTCTCCTCTTCTGCTATTTAGGTATGAGAGGACTTTTGAGTGATATCATATGATTCCTATGAATCTCTTGATGGATTCAAACAATGCTTGACCTTCATAGAACTTTTCATAGATATCAATGATTTCTTTTTTCTATGAGGATTATGACAATCCTCCTTATTCTATGCAAGGACTTTCAATTATCTAACCGATTTATAAATCCCCTTGCAATCATGAAATCATTTAACCAAATTTGATTATAAAATTGAAAGATACTTACTTGGTGTGTGAAGAGGAGATCTTTACATTGATGCTTCTTTTGCTTGAGCTGCCCATCATTAGCATCCTTTCATCACGACTTCCTTGGCTGCCTTCTAGCACAATGACATCAGTGGTCTGACATCACCAAGATTGCTTCACGACCTTCCCAATTCATTTTAAGGTACTTTTGACTTCAACATATTGTTGAGATGTTAGTGATACTATGTTCTGATCCAAGCACCATGCTATTGAGATCATAATCATAGACAAAATTCGAGATTGTGACAAGTATATTGATATGGCACTGCACAATAATGTCTATGTGTGTTGTGTAGAGAGGCAATGTATAGATAGACTGTCTTATCACCAAAACTGCCTTGATGTAATAACTATACTGAGACAATGATGTAATAATGGATTGTGAGAGGTATTCCTTGGATTACTTCTGCAAAATATATATCCCTGAGACTATCTTTTATGACATGGAGAAAGTTCAGTGATCAAGAAGTGAGGATCACTGATATACTCCATCAAATTGAGCATGAGTTGAGTGCATGACTGTAATTACTGAAGTTGATATTCCATGACTGTTGTAGACCTGTTTGTTGTATACTTGCTCCTTTAATCCTTTCAACTGTGAAAATTCTATTACTGCAACAACTGATTTATTTTACCTACTTATTCTTCAATAAGTTATTTACGAAATCCCTTCAGTAAATATTAAAATAAATTCTACTGTAGACATCACACCATTAAACAGAAACAAATACATGCACAAGAATCAAACACATCAACACAGTTATTTTTGGACAATTGTCCCCGGAAAAACCCAATGCGGGAAAACCGGTGCAGCAGAGGAGGATTTTATTAATTAGCTTTTCTTGAGTACAACTAGGGTGCCAAACTGGCTCACCCAACAGAGATAAATTCTCTGGCACCTCCCCTAGGCTCAACGTCAGTCCAGATAGCCTCTACACAACTCCCAGACCCTCTGCGTCAACACTCTGCCTCACTGCGTTAGCACTTGGCCTCTCTGCGTCACCCACGTAGACCCTCTAGTGATTGCACAGTCATGCTGCCTCTACATCTTCTTGAGTGGCTCTGCGTCTGCCTCTCTGATCTCTGCGCTGATCCTCCAACACTGTCCTTGCCTCTCTGTTACGTACTCGCTACCTCTTGCTGCAATCCAGTCATCTAGTTTGAATTTCTCAGTAAGCCCCGCTCCAGAAATCGAACTGACTGGTTTCCCTCAGTCTCTCTCCAACTGACCCTTAAGCCTTCTCTTATACTTTTCCTGTTGATGAATTAACAACCAAGATTAAGTCCCTAATCAACGACTAAGATTAAAATAGACTTGATCTTCGTCTCTTAGAAGCTTCTCATCCTTATCTTTGTTAATACCCATTAATATTTTTATTTTCCGAAGTTTACACTTAAGAACTCATTAAAAATATTAATTATTTTAATAACTCTTCATCCGGATGGAATTTTCCAAAACGATTTTTGGGTCTTGGAGATCTCATGTGCTTTAGCCTCTCCACCAATTTTCATGACTAAAGCACATTCGATGCTACCCCAAATCAACACTCCCTCTTAGCGAGGAACGTGCTTTAGTAATACTCCACAACTGAGCATCACCCTGATCATCCGGCACTTGTACCTGTGCTGATGTTTGGCCTTCCTGCCCAACATCCTCTACACTGCTACATCCTGTGTAGTTGCCCATGGCTCTACTACTGCCACTGCTACATCTGTACTGCAGCTCCCTCTACATCCGTGTTGCTGCTGGTCCTTCTTCCCAACACTGCATCAGCACTGCAACTCCCTCTGCATCCGTGCTGCTGCTGGTCCTTTCCTCCCAACACTGCATCTGCACTGCAATATCATACCCATTTCTTCTACTAAAATGGATTCTTTATCATCCCCATCTTGTCCTTGAAATAAGCAAACTTTGTTCTTCTTTATCATCCCCATCTTGTCCTTGAAATAAGCAAACTTTGTTCTTCCAAGGGCCTTGGTAAGGATGTCTGCCACTTGTTCTCCTGTAGGAGTGTAGCTCAACTGTACAGCTCCTCTTTGGACACAATCTCTGACAATGTAACACTGAATATCAATGTGCTTTGACCAATCATGAAATACTGGATTCTCAGAGAGCTTGGTGCAACTCTGATTATCACACATGATCCTGGTTTCTTCCATCCTTCTTTTGAATAGGTTCACAAGCAGTTTTCTAATCCATATGGCTTCGCACGAACCTGTGCTAGCGGCCATATATTCTGCTTTAGCTGAGCTTAGAGCTACGGATTTCTGTTTCCTACTGCACCAGGAGGTCATTCCCAATCCAATGTTGAAACAATACCCAGAGGTACTTTTCCGATCCACTAAACTTCTAGCCCAATTTGCATCAGCAAATCTGCTCAATCTGATATCCTTACTCCTGGCATACAAGAGTCCATAGTCAACTGTTCCGTGTAAATATCTAAGAACATGTTTGGCTGCTGCTCAGTGTGCCCTCTTCGGTTCTACCATGAACTGACTGAGGGTGTTGACAACATAACAAATGTCTGGCCTGGTATCGACCGGATACATCAGGGACCTTACAAGCTGGCTGTATAAGGTGGGATCAACATCCTTGTCTTCTGATGCATCAATTTTCTTCTAGTTGGTGATCATTGGAGTAGCCATAGGCCTATAGTCCTACATCTTGAATCTCTTCAGAATTTTTGTAGCATATCTCCCTTGCCCAAGGAAGATCTCCCCCTTCTGTTGCCAAACTTCCAACCCCAGGAAATAATGCATCTGTCACAAATCCTTCATGTCAAATTCTGTGGCTAGATTCTTCTTGCAGTCCTGGATGAGCCTGCTAGGAAGAGATCATCCACATATAATACTAGGATTAGAGGTTCATTCTCTACAAGAAGATAGTAGAGATTTGGATCTGCGTCACTCTTGACGAACTCCATCTTTTGTAAGTAGCCATCAATTCGACCATACCATGCTCTACGTGCCTGTTTGAGCCCATATAAGGCTTTCTTCAATTTGCATACATGAGACATCTTCTCATCTGTCTCAAAGCTTTCTGGCTGATCAATGTATACTTCCTCTTCCATTACCCCGTTCATGAATGCCGTTTTGACATCCATTTAATGAATCTCCCATCCCATCTGTGCTGTAAGAGATATCACGATTCTAATAGATGTATACCTAGATACTGGGGCGAAGGTCTCTTCATAGTCAATTCCTTCCTTCTGAGCATACCCCTTAGCCACAAACCTGACTTTGTATTTTTCCACACTATCGTCTGCAGCGTATTTAATCTTGTAGATCCATCTCGAACCTACCACCGATTTGTCTTGAGGCCTAGGTACTACTTCCCAAACATCATTCACCATTATATAGTTGTATTCCTCTACCATCACATCCATCCAAACTTGATGTTGAGCGACCTCCTGAAAACTGGAAGGCTCCCCATCCTGAGCTACTAAGGCCTGATATCTATCTGGCTGTTTTTGCTCCTTTTTATTGTTTCTTGATGCACCAATGAAATCTTTTGCATCTCGCAAAATCTGTTTAAGTTCCCAGCTCGTTCTTCCTCTGGTAGCAGGTGCATCTGTTATCTCCTCCTCTTCCTGTGATTCTTCCTGTTCTTAGGGAGAATTCTTGGCTTCCACTGGTGGGAGTGGTTTGACCAACGACTCATCTTTTGAATGCTCCTTGGAAGGCATTTCTCGAGATTTTCTGAAGGCCCTATCTTCCATGAACTTCGCATCTCGTTGAACTACTACCTTCTTGCTCCCTGGAAGATAGATTCTATATGCCTTAGCGTTCTCGCTATATCCCACTAGATATCCTTTCTCTGTAGTTTGATCTAACTTCTTCCTTTTCTCCCTGGGTATACGACAATATGCTAAACTCCCAATTATCCTAAAATGGCTGGCTTCAGGTGTCTTCCTAGTGAAGACTTTCTCTGGAGTAATCTTGCCCAATGCCTTATGAGGAGTTCTATTTTGGACATAGACTGCCGTGTTGCATGCTTCTGCCCACAAGAACTTTAGCATATCCTGATCATACATCATGGCCCTAGCTGCTTCCACGATAATCTTGTTCTTCCTTTTTGCTACTCCATTCTGCTCCGGATTGTAAGCGCTGTCCACTCTCTTTTGATGCCCTACCTAACACAAAAATCAGTGAAGTCCTTATCGACATATTCTCCACCATTGTCTGAGCACAAAACTTTTATTTTCTTCCCTGTTAGGTTCTCCACCAGAGCCTTGAACTCTTTGAATCGACAAAAAACCTCGTCCTTGGTTTTCAGAAAATAAATCCAAGTTTTCCTGGAGTGGTCATCAATGAAGGTGACGAAGTATTGGCACCACTAAGAGCTTTAGTGGACATTGGTCTGCAGATATCTGAGTGTATCAATCCTAGCACACTCTTGGCCTTGTTTTTACTTCTAGGAAATGCTGCTTTGGCATACTTGCCCAAAGCACATCCTCTGCATACATCATCTCGTTCTGTACTAAGATCTGGAACTCCTGTTACAGTTTTCCTGAGAATTCTCAGAGCCCCATGGTGCAAATGTCCCATTCTTCTATGCCATAGTTCATTCAAATCCTTGTCTCCATTACTGCCTATCAGTGCCATTGGTGATTCTAGTTGTAACCTGTACAACCTGTTACTTCTGATTCTGATTTGCACTTTCTTTTTCCAACTCGGGTGTTTGATGTATACTTTCTCCTTAATGAAGAAAACGTCATAGCCCTTGCTTTGAAGTTGTGATACAGAAAGTAAATTCATCCCCAGTCCTAGCACATGTAGCACATTGGTAGCACGGAACTGCTCTCCCGTTTCTGTTTGAAAAACTATGGTACCCTTCCCTACTGGAGTACACTTTGCCGTATTCCCCATGGTGATCTGAAAATTCATCCTTTCCTCCTGATAATCTGAGAAACATTTCCGGATTCCTGTCATATGCTAGGAGGCTCCATTGTCTATATACCATACCTTTGATGATGCAAAGCTTGTCACACAAGCAACTTCTTCTTCCAATTTGGAAGCTAGCATAGAGAAATCGAAATTACTATCTCTTGTGAAATTGTTTGAAAATCTGCATGAGTCTCCTGACGTAGCTGCCTCTGCATCATGATCTTGACCCATAATTGATTTGCCCTTCCTGTCTTTGATTCCTTGATCTGATACCATGTGAAAATTCTATTACAGTAGCAACTGATTAATTTTACCTACTTATTCTTTAATAAGTTATTTACGAAATCCCTTTAGTAAATATTAAAATAAATTCTACTGTAGACATCACACCATTAAACAGAAACAAATACATGCACAAGAATCAAACACATCAACACAGTTATTTTTGGACAATTGTCCCCGGAAAAACCCAATGCGGGAAAACCGGTGCAGTAGAGGAGGATTTTATTAATCAGCTTTTCTTGAGTAAAACTAGGGCGCCAAATTGGCTCACCCAATAGAGATAAATTCTCTGGCACCTTCCCAGGCTCAGCGTCAGTCCAGCTAGCCTTTGCGCAGCTCCCAGACCCTCTGCGTTAGAACTCTACCTCACTGCATCAGCACTTGGACTCTTTGTGTCACCCACGTAGGCCCTCCAGTGACTGCGCAGTCCTGCTGCCTCTACGTCTTCCTAAGTGGCTCTGTGTCTGCCTCTCTAATCTCTGCGTTGATCTTTCGACACTCTCCCTGCTTCTCTGTTACGTACTCGCTACCTCTTGCTGCAATCCAGTCGTTTAGTTCGAATTTCTCAGCAAGTCCCGCTCCAAAAATCGAACTCATTGGTCTCCTCAATCTCTCTCCAACTGACCCTCAAGCCTTCTCTTATACTTTTCCTATTGATGAATCAACGACCGAGATTAAGTCTCTAATCAACGGCTAAGATTAAAATAGACTTGATCTTCGTCTCTTAGAAGCTTCTCATATTTATTAATACCCATTACTATTTTTATTTTCTTAATTTTAGACTTAGGAACTCATTAAAAATATTAATTATTTTAATAACTCTTCATTCGGATGGAATTTTCCAAAATGATTATGGGTCTTGGAGATCTCATGTGCTTTAGCCTCTCCACCAATTTTCATGGCTAGAGCACATCCGATGCTACCCCAAATGAACATCAACCTACTTTGATGTCCTTGAAGGCAGATCCTTGTATGTCTCTTTTGTTGTGCTTTATTTGACTTCAGCACCTTAGCTCTGATTCCATGTTGAAGAATCTAGGGCAAGTGGGATAATGAGATTCTTCTTTACATGATAACTATAAATGCTTAGCTTGTTAACATTAATGTGTCTTCTTTTATTCATTAAATAGCTACCATAACAAAGAGACATGAACACAATAGGTTGCCATTCTGCTAGGGCCAAAACCTCTCCCTCTTGGAGAGGAAAATCTGCATAACATTCTTCCTATAGAGATTCCAATTGACGAACACCAAGACCATGACCCTTGACTAACAGAGCCACTCCAAGACCAAGCCACCAATCCTCTTCTTCATACTGCTGAGATCATTGTCATCATTGCACAACTGAGACATCCATTACTGCTGCAACATCACTGAGATATTAATGAGAGCAAGATTGTTGCACCATATCTCTATCTTTACTACTTACCGAGATCATCATTATGTAGATGAGATTTCTATGACGAGACAAGTATGTAGATATATACATGTGACTACTGCATTGAAGTCCTCATGTGACTGATCATCCTTGTTACCATGACTATGATAGCATAAAGAACTTCACCAAGTATGTGATTGTGTTCAGAGATTATCTTCGTCTTTGTCATGCTGTGCATACACTACTGTGATATTTATGCCGAGAGTGTGTACTCTTATAATTTGCATCTGAGAACAATAGGCCCTTTCCTCAACCGAGATTCTATAATAAAATCTTCCTCCGAGATTCATTGTGGTTATCATCATCACTACAACTTACTGCCTTCTCCAAATTCACAGAGTAATGCAAGATTTTGTCTTACTGTGCTATCCGAATTATTGTACCAAACCTCCAAAAACTTCATAGATGTCTGATTTTGTCTGTGTCTTTTGCAGATACCCCAGCTAGGTATATACAATGGTTTGCCCCTGTATTTGAGCCGACATGCCCCACCGAAAAGATGTGTCTCCATATGTTAGCCGACTTGATGTTAATATTCATTTTGAGACCGACTTAACAGTTCTCTTCATCGTTTTGCAGGCATACTTCTTTGTGCTTGACTCAGAGGATTGTGCTTAGTCTTGGAGGGCTAATCTAGTCACTAGGTAGACTCATATACATTACATATATGATCAAGAAGAGCTCTTCAACATTATTTTGACTGTTTGACTTTCCTAGACCTATGGAATGAGCAAGAAACTCATTCATATTATTTATAAAAATAATAATTCTTTTTCTTGACAAGTACACAGATCAAGATTACATTGACAAATACCGAACCTAGTTACATTTTCTTCAACATCCTAGGTCTCCAACTCTGAAAAAGTGCCCGTCTTTGCTCAACGTTGAGGGCTTTCCAGGTGCTACTAGCCCTCCCAAGTCTCTGAAGGTGAGACCATCCTAATTTGTGCCCTGAATCAGTTGTCATCCCTCATAAGTGTGAAAATTCTATTGCAATTAATCTGGTTATTATTCTCCTATCTTTTAGATTATTTGTCCCAACAAATTAATTTACTGTAAACACTGAATAAAAACACAATTGCAAATTTCACCAAATAATAAATCACAGGATTTGAGAAAACATCACACATAAAATGGACACTAATATTTTGGGACAAATTGTCCCTAGAAAATCCCCAAGGTGGGGAAAACTAGTTCTGCAGATGAGGGTTTTGTTATTAATATCTTTAGCAAATCTGTAATGAAATAATACATAAACTGCTTGTCGTAAATTAACAAAGCATTGGCAAATTATTTCCTTCACTTTTGCAAGCAACTTCAACCTGCTAGAATCTCTTCTACCCATCTGAATCAATTCAACCCTCGTGTTTGGCCCAGAATCGACCCACATGTGCGACCTGGAGAATGTGTTAGCAACTTGCACTCCTTGGTAGAATAATTCAGCCTCCATTAGAAAATCGATCTCTCTAGAAAACTCGTCTTTTCTCCTGCATATCGATCACTGGCAAATTCACTCTTCCTCTGGTAACTCGACCTCTCTTTGGAAAGTCAACCTCTTTGTCAATTCACACCACCTGGAGAAACTCGACCTTTGCAGAATAATTCGATATCCCTCTGTCATTGAGAAACTGAAAATCACTGTGAGTAAATTCTCTCTGGAAAATCGATTCGAGTCACTGTTGAACCCTTTGTTGGTGTCTTCCCACACTATCACTGTGCCCTTTCTCACTCGAATTGTGTCTCCAAGAGCCCCATCGATTTCCTCTTATAATCTCTCGTTGGCGATTTAACGACCATGAGCTAATTCCAATCAATGGCTAAGATCATATTGACTTCATCAAATCACTTTTCTAGAAGTCACTAGAGCAAAATTGATTTGTTTCAATTAATCCTGATTAATTAACCCATTTTCCTAAGTTAGACTTAGGAGAATAATTAAAAGTAACTAATAAATCTAATTAATTCATTTTCACTTAGAAACTTTTTTTGGGTATTGGGGATAATTAATCCATTTGTGTTCGTAGCCTCATTGACACCACTTGAGACTAAACACCTTCTCGAGCTACATAAACTAACACTCCCTCTTAGCGAGGAAGGTGTTCTACACAACACCCATCTTATCCCTAAAGAAGAAGAATCTTGCCTTCCCCAAAGCCTTCGTCAGAATGTCTGCGACTTACCAATTTATAGGTATATATTATAACTGAACTGTCCTGAGTTGTACACAATCCCTGATCAAATGGTATCTGATGTCGATGTTTCAACCAATCATGAAACACTGGATTCTTAGAGAGCTTTATGTAACTCTTTTATCATAGTAGATACTCGTTGAATCCATCCTCTGGTCAAATAGTGCCACTAGTAGCTTTCGAAGACATATAGCCTCACATGTAGGCATGCTCGCTGCCATGTATTTTGCTTCTGCAGAACTCAGTGCCACAAACTTTTGCTTCCTACTATACCAAGAGACAACGCCTGATCCAATGCTGAAGCAACACCCTGAGGTTCCTTTCTAGTCCACTGCACTACCTACCCAGTGTGCATTTGTATACCCCATCAACCTGAAACCATCAACTCGAGTATATCTCAACCCCTACTTGATTGTACCTTGTAGATATCGCAGCACATGCTTCGTTACTGTCCAATGCACCCTCTTAAGTTCAACCATTAATTGATTCAATGAGTTTACCGCAAAGCAAATGTTTGGCCTTGTGTTGACCAGATACATAAGAGAGCCAAATAACTGTCTATACAAGTTGGGGTCCACTGCTTCCTGCTCTGACGCATCTATCTTCCTCCAATTGGTAATCATAGGTGTAGACATGGGTCTACAGTTCACCATCTTGAATTTCTTCAAGACCTCCATAGCATATCTCCCTTGACCAAGGAAGATCTCCCCATCTGTCTGCCATACCTCCAGACCTAGAAAATAATGTATCAACCCCAAATTCTTCATCTCGAACTCTGCTGCCAAGTCCCTCTTGCAATCCTCCATGAGCCTTGGTGACCTAGTCAGAATTAGATCATCCACATATAACATGAGAATGAGAGGTTCACCTTCTACCATCAAATAGTAGAGGTTTGAGTCTCCTCACTCTTCACGAAGCCCATTTGCTGCAAGTAACTGTCGATACGACCATACCATGCTCTGGGAGCTTGCTTGAGTCCATATATTTCTCTCTTCGATCTGCATGCTTGGGTGTCCCTCCCATGTGTCTCAAATCCCTTTGGATGTTTGTTGTATACCTCCTCTTCTATCACTACATTTAGAAAATCTGCCATCCAATCTGTGCTGCGAGAGAGATCACGACCTTGATGGAAGTGTATCTGGCCATTGGAGCAAAAGTATCTTCATAGTCTCTTCCCTCCTTCTGAGCAAATCCCTTGGCCATGAAACTAGCCTTGTGCTTCTCCATACTTCCATCTGCAACGTGTTTGATCTTGTAGATCCAATGCGAATCAACCACTGCCTTGTCCAACAGTCTAGGTACAACTTCTCACACATCATTCAGTATGATGGAGTTATACTCCTCCATCATCGCATGCTTCCACACTTGATGTTGTTGCAGCCTCCTGATAACTGGAAGGCTCACTGTCAATGAGCTCACTCATCAACACCTTATACTTAGAATACCTTTCTGATAATCTCCTGTCCCTAGTGCTCTATATAGGAGCTCCCACGAACCCCTGCGCATCTCTCAACGTTTGAAGCATCTCTCTGTTCCTTCTCCCACTGGTGGTAGGTGGAGCCTCAAGCTCCTTTGCTTGCTGTTATTGTGCTGTTTGCTGCAAACTCTCCTCTGCACATGTACCTGTGCCTGTACTAGTCATTGTACTCATACTAGTGCCTTGAACCTGAGATCCCTGTTAATCACTTGGAAATTTTGTTGGCTCACTTTGATCAATCGCTAGAAACTCGTGAGATCTCCTGAAGGTGTTTTCTTCCTGGAACTTTACATCCCATCTCACGATAATCTTCCTGCTACCTGGAATGTATATCATATATGCCTTGGATGTTTTGTTGTAGCTAACGAAATATCCCTTCTCTGTAGTCGAATCCAACTTGGTGTTAATAGTAGCATCATGGAACAACTTTAGAATGGCATCTCGCATCTTCTTTGTTGTATCCAAATATGCGATTTGTGGAACAATATGATCCTTAACCCCATCTAGGATTATTCTCCTCGCTTTGGCATCTTCCTTCTTGTATGCAAGAAGTTGTGTTGGATTTGCCGGTGTGGCTGCAACACTGGTCACATATTCTTTGAGAGCATTCTCTTCCAGCAACAACGAAATCCTGGCTTTCCAGACACTAAAGTTAGAAGTTCCATCCAATATGTCTCAATCTCTCAATCCAGCGGAAGCGATTTCTGAAAACCCTAGGAAAATAGAAAAACCCTAAATAAATCTGGAGAAGTTATATTGGGTTTTACAAACCCTCGATTTTCTCTTACTATGTCCTGCGCCGAACCTCTTTTGCCCTTAGATTTGCTCTGATACCATGTGAAAAATTCTATTGCAGTTAATTTGGTTATTATTCTCCTACCTTTTAAATTATTTGTCGTAGCAATACTGAATAATTACACAACTGCAAATTTCACCAAATAATAAATACAGGAGTTGTGAAGACATCACATATAAAATGGACACCAATATTTTTGGACAAATTGTCCCTGGAAAAACCCCAAGGTGGGAAAAACCAGTTTCGTAGATGGGAGTTTTATTATTAATATCTTCAACAAATCTGTAATTGAAATAATACATAAATTGTTTTCCATAAATTAGCAAAGCATCGACAAATTATTTCTTTCACTTCTGTAAGCAACTTCGACCTCCTGGAAGCTATTCAACCCCTCTGAATCAATTCTACCCTCTTGTTCAGCCCATAATTGACACGTGCGACTTGGAGAATCCACTGGCCACTCGCACTACCTAGTAGAATAATTCGGCCTCCACTAGAAAATGGATCTCTTTGGAAAACTCAACTTTTCTCCTGCAAATCGATCACTCTGGGGAATTCGCTCTTCCTTCGGTAACTCAACCTCTCTCTGGATAATCACACCACCTGGAGAAACTCGACCTTTGCAGAATAACTCGATCTCCCTCTGTCACTAAGAAATTGGAGATCACTGTGAAGAAATTCTTTCCGACAAATTGATCTCAATCATTGTTGAACCCTTTGCTAGTGTCTTCCCACACTATCATTGCACCCATGCTCACTTGAATTGTGTCTCCAAGAGCCCCATCAATTTCCTCATATAATCTCTCGTTGACAAATCAACGACCATGATCTAATTCCAATCAATGGCTAAGATCATCTTGACTTCATCAAATCACTTTTCTAGAAGTCACTAGAGCAAAATCGATTTGTCTCAATTAATCCCGATTAATTAACCCATTTCCCTAAGTTAGACTTAGGAAAATAATTAAAATTGGCTAATAAATCTAATTAAGACATTTTCACTTAGAAACTTTTTCTAGGTATTGATGATAATTAATTTATTTGTGTTCCTAGCCTCATTGACACCACTTGAGACTAGAACACTTGTCTGAGCTACATAAACTAATAATAAGATGCTAAGGCTAGCCTGGGGGCATGCTGGGTCTAAGTGTATCATCTTGAAGAATCGTCAAATGTAGTGCAAAGTGGCAAAATGTTCTAGGTGCAGAAGTTGCCAAGGGGTAGGTATGATGTGCTGCTGCTGCTTGGAGACCCAAGGCTCTTAGCGCATCACTTGTGAGTGCCAGTATATGTCTTTGGGGCATGGGTACCTATGGGTAAGGTGCCCAAGTCATGGGTTGCTGAACCACTTGACAATAACGACATAATGTCTAGCAACCAATCATTAGGGACAATAATCCTTATTGCATCTAAGTGAACCAAATTTGGATGTTATGGGCTATTTAATACTTCAAATAAGGATTCCCTTAGAAGTTCAGGGCCTTGAGCTTGCAATGGTGTTTCCTCCCTAGGTATGAGTGGCTAAAGGACGACGCTATTAGGTGTTTCCACCCCCCAAGGGAAAGTAACATTTCCTCAGTCCACCCTTCAATTGATAGGTGTTAGTGAATAATAATCATGGTATGGAGGGAAGAAGACTTCATGGCCAAGTGCCATGGTCAAAGGGACCAGCATGATGGGGGATCCACATCTTGAGTGTATAGATGTGAAGAGGAAGCAATCATGGATGCATGAGTTACCAACTCGGTCTTTGTTTTTCCACCCCTCTTGTGCACCTTTTACTTTTGGTTGATTTTTCTTTGCATTACTGCTTGTAGCTCAAGGGTTAGAGCTTGCTTTGAATGATATAGCAGTGGTATTACCCCTTAAGGATGTGTCATTTCATTGCACATTGGGGTTGGGACATGCAAGGGTTCTTTTTATGATGTAATGGAGCAACATGTGCCCAAGAACTGGGTGATGGCCATAATGAGTGAGGTAAAACTCATGCTAGGCTTTTGCCCACGTGCTAATGTGTATGTCTCGACTATATTTTACATTTTGATATTCTTTTATTTTATTTTGTGTCCATGATATGCTCTTTCCTTTTCCTTTAGCTGCATCAACCTACCAGGGCAAAGTTTTAGTCCCTACCCAAGTATGAGGATGTATGGGTGCCAAATCCCAGAGAACCAATGGTTAGTTGAACTCGAAGAATGGAGGTGGAATATGGGTTTGTAATGTAAGATGGAAAGTGGTAAGTATGGAATAGGGATAGATGGAACAACACTATCTCAATCAAGGCTTCCCAAGTAGTGCCCCTCCTATAGCCATTGGGCCATTAGGGGAGGTCCCATTGGACTAGGATCGAAGATTAACCCTCCCATTTAAGGTGAGGTAACAAGATCACAGTCAAAACCCCTCTTTCGTCCAGGTCACTCCATAATCCATATTAAATGCCTAAATACAAACAAGCCTAACCACTTGATTACAAAATGAATAACGTACCTTTTGATTAGAAGCCCACCTTCATCCATGTGCTCTTGTCGGATGGGTGAGAAAGTATATCACTAATGTAGGTGGCAGAGATATAATGGCACATCATCGGCTAGTGGTGGTTATTGGAAGCTGCATGGATGGCTGACTAGATGTGAAGAATGTTGATTTTTCAAGACTTTCTAATCTAATAATTACTTCGAATGATTTCTTCATTAATTCATGTTATGTCACATACATAATTAAGCAATTATACATAGAAAATCTCAACCGTAAAACAATAACAATAGTAGGATCATGAAGAGAATGCCAAACACAAGACACAAATTTTTAACTAGGGAAAAACCCTAACTAGGGAAAAACCCATCAACCTTTTCTTAGAGAAATTGTACAATTCAATAAGAGGTACATTGTTTTTAAGTCAAACTAGGTCAAACTGACCACAATACTAATGAGTCAAACTTGGTTAAACAAACCACATTTTTGGCCTCCTGCAATTTGGTCAAAGTCTGGTCAAATAGGCCGAATTTCAGCCTCTTGCAACTACCTTGAAGATCGGTCAACTTGCCTTAGACCTACGGTCAACCTTTCTCAGAAAATCGGTCAAATCCTGCCTTAGAAAATTTGCTCAATGTTGGTCAAACAGATCTCCTTGACTCTCTCTCTCCTTCACACGTGTGAACATAGATCAGATGAAATTGTGGGTGATCCTAATTGATGCCAATGGAGGAGGACGCATGGAAATATATAGTGGATGAATGAGCTCGAATAGATGTGTGTTTAGGGCTCGCTGACTTGAACTTCTTGGAGGGTTGACTTGACTTTTTGGAGGACTTTGAAAATCAAAATTTGACTTTTTTCTCTCTTTTATTTGAATTTGACTTAAAATCAAATTTATATATTCCTTCTCTTTTAATTTTGAGGGCTTATAGCCTTATACAATAAATGAATATCGTCAACATCTACCGAAATTCAACACTCCCTCTCAACTAGGGAGGTATTTGCTTTGACTTCTTCAGATGTTCTCTTGTTAAAACAATTCTCCATCTCAAGAAAAGGTTAAATGAGCTAGCTATGTTGATGTGTCCATCCATTCCATGTCCTATACCAAAACCATGTGGAAGGCATCCTGCATCAACATCATGCAAAGGAATCTACTCACCCACTAGACACATCCCCTTTGCTAAGGATCTAGTCACACACAAGCCAATCACCCACTGGCTAGTTAGGCACCCTCTGACACAAGACTTGTCTTTGTTTTACCAACCCACCAAGTAATCAATTGGAACCATGTCAGTTAACCCCTATTGAGAAATCAATGTTAGTAGTATTAGGCTTAGATTTCCCTTCCTTGATAATTACATGTGAATTATGTTAGCTTCTTTTATATATTTATTTTATTATCTTTCATCAAGCAATTACCAAAATATGTGTGTATGAAGATCACAAGAACAATAAACAAAAGATGTAGGCACTCTGCCAGGGCAAAACCCCTCTCTAGGGGAAAACCCAGTCAAAATTCTTCCTTCAATACTTAAGACGAGATAATCCAAGACTCTTCAACCTAGACAAAGTCCTCCTCCAACTACCAAGTCAGCCTTTCTTCTAGCAACTTTTACCTAGATCTTCGACCTTGCAACAACAACACTCTGACCTAGCAAATCCAGAATTTCGACCTCCCAACAACAAAATCTTCGACCCAACACTTTCAGAATTTCGACCCTCCTAGCAGCAGAATTTCGATCCAGGAAATAGCACAATAACTTAGCATAAAAGAGAGAGAGATAGCCCAGAAACTTCGACTTGAACTTCTTCCTTCTTCCCCTTGAACTTTGCACTTTTTCTGCACTTCCTTGATGTATATCAAACTTGTTGAGTTGGTGTGCAAATAGATCGAGCTGCTCTTGTATATATAGCCTCTTTTGTGGGTCGAATTGTCCTCTCGTAGGCCAACTATATCAGGTTAGGGCTAACTTGGTGTGGAGGTGACAAAATACATTTTTGACTCAATAATAATTATTTTTACATGATACAAAAGCCCAAGAAGGGTCTTATTAAATGGACAATGCCTCTAATGACTCAATATAAAACCTAGAAGTCCACAATTGGGACTTTGACCTATAAAATGATGACCCAAGCATGAAATCCATGCTTTAATAAGCCATTGTTAATTATAATAAAAATTTCTTTTTCATTCTTTGACTCAAATATAAATATGAAGACCGAACCTAGTTACATTCTTCAACACTCCCTCTTAACTAGGGAGGTATTCATAATTTACACATGTATCTACAAGTACAAGGAAGATCTCAAAACACAAGAACTACGAAGAACTTTGGCACACATGGTGCCTGTTGACCCTGCCACCTACACTTTCCTACAAGTTAGTGAGAAAAGCCTTCAACCCCACAAGGTGTGGTTGGTGGCAGGGAACTCAGAGAAGCGGCTGTCACACTAATCTCGACTCTCTCTGTTTGAGCTATCTCCTAGGTTAGCTAAGGGGGGTGGTTCCTAATGAAAAGTTAAGTTAAAAGATGTGAGGTTCTAGGAGAGTGTTATAGTGAAAATTGATTACTTTTAAGGATTTATGAGAAAATATTAAGTGAGAAACTTGAAATAACAATGCCATTCATTAACATGAGAAAGACCATAAAACCAATGTATTATAAGGAATTTTCTAAAAAATTTAAAGATATATTTGCTCCAAGTAAAATGCAATGCTCTCAAAAGAGAAAGCAAAGTAACCCTGAAATGTAAACAAAAATTGTTAGCACAAGATATGTAAGATACAAAATGTTTTTTGAGATAATCACCTTATAAATCAAAACATGTGAAACATATTTTGCCAAAACTCAAAAACACTCCCTCTTAACTAGGGAGGTATTCATAATTTACACATGTATCTACAAGTACAAGGAAGATCTCAAAACACAAGAACTACGAAGAACTTTGGCACACATGGTGCCTGTTGACCCTGCCACCTACACTTTCCTACAAGTTAGTGAGAAAAGCCTTCAACCCCACAAGGTGTGGTTGGTGGCAGGGAACTCAGAGAAGGGGCTGTTACACTAATCTCGACTCTCTCCGTTTGAGCTATCTCCTAGGTTAGCTAAGGGGGGTGGTTCTTAATGAAAAGTTAAGTTAAAATATGTGAGGTTCTAGGAGAGTGTTATAGTGAAAATGGATTACTTTTAAGGATTTATGAGCAAATATTAAGTGAGCAACTTGAAATAACAATGTCATTCATTAACATGAGAAAGACGATAAAACCAATGTATTATAAGGAATTTTCTAAAAAATTTAAAGATATATTTGCTCAAAGTAAAATGCAATGCTCTCAAAAGAGAAAGCAAAGTAACTCTGAAATGTAAACAAAAGTTGTTAGCACAAGATATGTAAGATACAAAATGTTTTTTGAGATAATCAACTTTATAAATCAAAACATGTGAAACATATTTTGCCAAAACCCAAAAATTAGTAATTAACTTGGAAATTTAAAAGAAAAGAAATGCTAAACCAAGACATCAATATGCAATTAGACTTGAAACATGAAAAGAAAACACTTGTTTGAAAGGATTACAATACTTGCTTTTCGAATAGACTTTGCATATGAAAACTCAAACCATCAAGAGACAAGTAAAGTAAATGTAATGGAAAGTGCTTTTGGTTAATTTTATTAATTATCTCTACAACAAGATTACAATTTAACTCTTCAATCCGCAGACCTCACCCTCGCCCAAAGATATGGGTCTCACAGTGAGGAGTCAATAGAGGAATAGAGGATCTTTAAGATGTCTACTTCAACCAACTTATGTTGGAGGTAAAATTTTAATGAGGCTTGGAATCTTCCTATAATAAAATGCCTAGATAAAATGCAAGTTGTGTTAATTCCCCAAATTAAAGTGATGTTACATGCAAATGCTGATTGATTTGCAATGCTTGAAAATGAAATATGTTCAACGTAAGTTGCAATTATAATTTCAATTGGAAGAATAAAATTAACTTACAAGTGTTGCATGTGTCTCATCAATGAATTAAAATGATACAAGTAATTTGCTTGAAAGTAAAATTTGTTTCAAATAGACAATGGCAATAAATTGCTCCAATATTCAAGATAACAATGTAGCATAAAAATGAAGCATGTATTCAAGTGTTCGTGAAATGATTTACCAAGGTAAATGGAAATGAATCAAAGTTTGTTAAGAATATAAATTGCTTGCATGTAAAGGATGAATTGCCCAAAGTGAAGTGTAAGCTTGTAGCTTCAAGCAACAATGAGATAGAGAATGCAAAGCTCAAATGAAATTGTAACAAACTTTAACTTAATGAAATGTGATAGTGAGGTTGTGTTAATTTCCAATTAAAGCATGCATGTAAGTGAATGAAGTATGAAAGCTTAAACCATGCAAATATCAATCCACCCAAGAGAAGCCTCCCTCTAAATGGGGAGATAGGATACCATGGGAGAAATCCCAAGCTTCCACAAACAAATTAGATCTTTTATTAATATTACAATGAGAAGAGGGCCCTTCAAAGTCCTCAACTAAACTTGAAGGAGAGTCCTCACAATAATTGCTTGAAACTTGGACACTAGACCTCCTTTCTTGAGAAAGTAGTGACGAGATCTCACAAAACTTATGTAAGGGAAACAAGGTGTAAGTTTCCTCCAAATGCCCACAACTTAGAGAGGAAAATGGGCAGCCCTCTAGTGGACTCGACTTGACCAAATAAGCCTCAAAAGGGCTCACGACATCCTTGGAAATCGAACCCCCAACATTTGTCAAAGGTCCTGCAAATAGTTGTTAGATATTGTGGGAGGTTGCTCTTTAAAATTTGCCACACAAGAGTTAGCAAACAATGCAAACAAGGACTACAAAATAAGTTAAATATTAGTGAAAAAATCAACAAGATAAAATGTCTATGTACAATTATAATTTACAAAAGGCTAAGCTAAAAAGTGAGGGTAAACTCTCGTCTTTGCTTAGCCATCTTAAAGCTCTTAGATAGCAAATGAAAGAAAATGAAATACAATGTTTTTTAAAAGAGATTTAAATTTAGAAGTTCTCGGCTTGTGTATAAGCTATGTACCAAAACCCCTGCAAAACCACTTTGTAAGATAAGACTATGAAGGCTCAAAAAACAAATGAGAGCTCCTTTAAGAATGTATTAAGAGTGGGTTGGTTTCTCCAAAGACTTCCCCTCACGCTTGATTTTGTGATCCCAACAAGATGTTTTCTCTACAAAACTTCAATCAAGAATTAGTTCCATATAGATTTAGCAATAAACAATGATAAGAAACTCTAGAGATGTATTTAAAACCAATTAGAGCATTCTATAGAGCATACTTCTAAATCAACTGTCAATGCAAGATAGCTCTACATTAACAAATCTACAAGAGCATATGGAAACAAATTAGATGAAAGCGTGAGTAAAATGAATTATACCAATGATCAACAATTCATCACACTCCCAAAGGAGGAACACCTCATGAATGAAACCCCAAAGTCTTTATTGATATTTTCGAAAGTGTACAAGGCAGCAACGCTTTCACAAGCACAATAGCTAATAACAATATGATGCAATATGAGAGCCCATGCCTCTATTATATAGAGTTGGGAGTAAATCCCAATGATGAATGATAATGACAAATGGCATTTGAGCCAATCCCAATGTAGAAGAGATTAAACAAGTGGCATGAGGTGACAATCCCAAAGAGAAATTCAAATTTGTTGAATGGAGCTCCAATGCCTAGTGTAAAATCGAATTCTGGCAAGTGGACATAATTTTCTTCTTCCCTTATGTGCCAAATTCGACTTTTATGATAGAATGACAAGTGTATATGGGTGGTAACCCATGTGGGGACAAATTTCCTACAAAAATCTCCACCAAATATTCTCCCAAATCCTTTCAAATTTGCATTAACTTCACAAATTTGAATTTCCAAGTAAGTTCGATTTTATTTAAGCACATGTCATTTCCTTGATTTTAGGAGTCCACATCACCTTGGGATTTCACTTTAACTCCCCCATAATTTTCCACTTCATTTCCACAACATGTAGCATGTGTGGATATTTATTTTTCTTTATTTATTTAATTTCTGGCTTAATTAATTGCTAGATTTCCCACCAAACCTTGGAAAAATAGGTTTTGAGGGTTCAAAACACATTTTTAACCCATCAAAGTGTGTCATAGTAGAAAGTTGAGAGTGAGAGGTGCAAATTTCATTACTCATACTCCATACAACTTCTCTAAATATCACTTATTACATTACAAATACAATTTTATTAGCGATTTCCATAGTGCGAAAAATAATAATAATAATAATAATTAACTAGACCTAACGAAATTCCACGAATTTTTTTTGTGTGATCTAGTATGGTAATATACATTGACTCTAGACACTAAGATGTGTTAGGGGCTCTACCTTCAAACCGTCACCCCGACTTCGGGGTAAAATGTGAGTGAAAAAACCCAGAAAATTATCGGCCTCTAAAAAAGAAAGGATAATTAACCAGATTAAAAAAACACTCCAAGGTGTACTCGTTTGCTGATTGAGTCCCAACATCCTAGGTCTGTTACAGACTCAAAAACTCATCATTACTAATATCACATATTACAATTCCCCGCAGGGTGTGGAATCTGGTTACAAGAAAGATGATGAGAAGATAGGAGTAGAGTTAAAAAACTCTGTTGACTGATGATATCTAATGGTACAAGTGTCCTTTGGATCATCCTTGGACATGGAGTCTTCATATAATCATCAGGTGACACTCCAGTGGTCAACATTTGGCTCCATATGGGGATGCATGCTAGATACAAAGTGATAGTGTGCAAGAACCCGGAATCTGCATCAACCGACAAAAGACATATATCAACAATATCCATTCAAAATATCATCAAATGAATTAAAGTACAGAAACGAAGAAATGAAAATTTATTCTAAGAGTAGAAATGGCAATTTATTCATGAAATAAAACTAATTAAACAAAAATGAGATGAGATAAGGTTAGAAATATGATACAAAAAGATGCCCCATAACATCGGATGTCTTTAATGAAGTTCATGTTGAGAACGCGCTTACTTTCAAGCAGATCCATGGGCTGCTGTTTTGATGTGCCCTATTTAATTCTGAATATTTGAGGACTTTGATCAATCCCAACACTGTGTTGTACATGGCCATCAAATTTACCAAATATTTTCTGCTTTTTTTCTTTTCTTCTTAATAAATTGTAATCTTGTTGTAAAGATAATTAATAAAATTAACTAAGAGAAATTTCCATTACATTTAGTTTACTTGTCTCTTGATGGTTTGAGTTTTCGTATGCAAAGTCTATTCCAAAAGCAAGTATTGTAATCCTTTCAATCAAGTGCTTTCTTTTCATGCTTCAAGTCTAATTGCATATTGATGTCTTGGTTTAACAATTTTTTTCTTTTACATTTCCAAGTTAATTACTAATTTTTGGGTTTTGGCAAGATATGTTTCACATGTTTTGATTTATAAAGTTGATTATCTCAAAAGCATTGTGTATCTTACATATTTTGTGCTAACAATTCTTATTTACATTTCAGGGCTACTTCGCTTTCTCTTTTGAGAGCACTGCAGTTTACTGTGAACAAATATATCTTTAAATTGTTGAAAAAATTCCTTATAAAGCATTAGTTTTATGGTTTTTGTCATATTAATGATTGACATTGTTATTTCAAGTTGCTCACTTCATATTTGCTCATAAATCCTTAAAAGTAATCCATTTTCACTATAACACTCTCCTAGAAGTTCACATATTTTAACTTAACTTTTCATTAGGGACCACCCCCCTTAGCTAACCTAAGAGATAGCTCAAACGAAAAGAGTCGGCTTAAGTGTGACAACCCCTTCTCTGAGTTCCCTGCCACCAACCACACCTTGTGGGGTTGAAGGCTTTTCTCACTAACTTATAGGTAGGTGTAGGCGGCAGGGTCAACAGTGCCACATGTGAAAATTCCTCAACCGGAATCCCTATTGCAACAACTGATAATGTTTCTTCTATTTGTTAAATTAATCAACCAAATTATTTGTAGTTTGCTACGGAAAATATCAAAACATATACACTGTAGCCTTCACTTAATTAAATATTATGCGGAAACAAGAGACTGAGCAAGAAATAAAATACAACACAAATGACACCGTTATTTTTGGACAAATGTCCCCGGAAAAACCCAATGCGGGAAAATTGGTGCAACAGATCTGAGGGTTTTATTATTATGCAGTAGTAAATCTGAGTACAATTCTTGGATGCTCAACTAGCAATCCGATACAGAGAGAAACTGGACAAAATGTATGGTGAAGTTCTCTCACCCTATCACTAGGAGAATCTGAGTTTGATCACACTGAACTGGAGCCTCTGCGTACCCTTTGCACAAAAACGAGTCACTCCCATGCAGTTCGTGCGCCACCCCTGTTGGGTATCATGTTGCTCCCTCTCTGGACCCTCTGCTGGCTGGAAAATCTGAATCTCTGCCTCCCAGTCTCATACCTCAGCTCCTGGCTACTAAAACGCGATTTCCTTAGCAGGAATTTGATTTCCCTCTAAGGCCTGCGCTGCCACTACATCAGCTTTGTGTGGGCCAACGTCTGCCTCTCTCTAGACGTCGTTCTGCCCTCTCTCTGCCTCGTACTCTTCGGCCCAAGAAAACCTCCTTCCGGATACTCACTGCCCCTCACTGCAAGAAATCTGCTCGATCAGAATTTCCTCCTAAGAACTTCTCATTTCAGAAATTCGATTTCTTGATCTCTCGGTGTGTTTTCCAAATGACCCTCAAGCTCCCTTAAATAATCTTCTCGTTGACATTCAATGGCCCAGATTAAAAGCTAACCAATGGCTAAGATCATTTTAACTTGATCCTTGTCTTCTAGAAGTTACACTCACAATTAGATTAATACCCATTAATATTTTTAATTTCCTAAGTTTAGACTTAGGGTACTATTAAAAAATATTAATTATTTTAATAAAATTGTATCTGGGTGGAATTTCCCAAAATGCTTTTTGGGTTCTTTGGAATACATGCGCCCAAGATTCCCTGCAAAATTTGAGGCTTAGAGCACATTCGATGCTACCCCAAATCAAACTCCCTCTTAGCGAAGAATGTGCTCTAGCAATATATGCTGTTGCACGTTGCTCTGACTCTGAAGCATCGTCCTATGTGTTGCTGATGTCTGACATGTTGTCCACCAACTATTGCGTTGCTGCTACAACTGTACTACTGTTGACACTGCCACTGTCAACACTGTATTCGTACTACAACTCCCTCTCAAGTGCTGCGTTTGCGCTGCTGCTAGCACTGTCACTGCGAACTGCCACTGCACTGCGAACTGTTGTTGCTTCTTCATCAACAATGGAAAAACACCCAAAATTATTGAACTAACTGTTTTCAATATGATACCATGTGAATGCTGAAGCCTAACTGCTGCCAGTCTCTGCGTTGACCCTCTGAATATACTGCGTTGCTGCTGACCTCTTCTTTGTGCCATCGACATTGCTGTCAATTCTGCTCTGCGATGCTCAGACTCTGGCGCTCCTAGCCACTACAACTGTCTCTCTGACACTCCTTGGCACCATCCGACACAAGTCCATCCTGCGACCACAAAACTGGGCTCCTGTAGAAAGGTATTGATCCAAGAAGTGGACTCCTCAAGGATCGTGCCCATCTGTAACTCTTTCGAACTACAGTTCTAAATCAGCCCACCTCTCTCCTGGAGGTATCTCGACTGTCATGGCAAACTCCTCTTCGATCTTCACTGGCGCAACCTTCGGATTGTGTTTCTCATCCTTGTCCTTCTTCTTTTGAGGACATTGAGTAGCGTAGTGACCCATATCACCACACCTAAAACATTTGATCTTCGAGACATCCTTCTTACGTCTCTGCTGCTCCTGCTATCCCTTCGATGCAAGGGCTGCATTATCCTGCTCCTCCTTGGGCTTCGACCCACTGCTACTGCTTCTGTCAAGTTTAACCTTGACTAAGTCTCTCCTTGGCTCCTCTTGCTTTAGAGCTGCCCACATCTCATCCCAATTCGGCAAGGCTGTTTTGCTGAGGATACTCTGGACAAAGACTTGCCACTCATCTGAGACAGAATTGAGAGGTAGTCTAACCAACTCTGAATCTTGAGGTGTATGCCCTGCAACAGACAATTCATCACGGGTCTCCTTAAGCTTCGTGAGGAAAGGATCCACACACTCCCCCTTCTGCATCTGAGCAGATCTCAGCTTCTGTTCCAAGTACATCTTCTGTTGCTCAAAAGATCCCTGATATAACGTAGCCAAGGCATCCCACATATCCTTAGGAGTCCCTCTGCTAGCGACATGACACACCATGTGATCCTTTACTCCATCAATGATCCTCCTCTTGGCCTTCACCATTTTTGATCGGTACTTTTTCAACGGATTTGGATTTGCAGGCACAACCACCACGCTATAGACATATGTCTCAAGGGCATGCTCATCTAGAAGGAATGACATTCTAGCCTTCAAGATGACATAGTTAGATGCTCCGTCCAACCTGTCCTAATCTTTCAAGCCAATGGTTGCCATTTCTGCCAAAAAAAAAAAATAGAAAGTCGAATGAGCTCCTCTCTCCTATGTGCTGCTGCTGGGCTAACCTACGCACTCCCTGTTGGAGCTGGTAAAACTACTGCCCCTTGCTATTGCTCAGCTCTAGAGAACTTGAATTCCTTGGCTAGGAATTCTCTAAGGAAGAAATTCCCTCAGTTGTGCCTCTCCTCTTTCTTCTGACGATTTTCTGCCCAGCAAACTGCCTGCAGAAAAATTTGTGTCCCACCAGCTGTCCTTACGTTGAGGCTTTAGCGTTGCTCCCTTTGCCCCGACAAAAATTCGATCTAGAAACCCTTCTCTCCGTCGACTCTTGGAGAGACACTGCCTCGAAATTTCAACCCTCCAGCTACGAATTGTGCAAACCCTCTAGGGTTTCAAACTGCTGCCTTCTGCAGCTTTTCGATTTCCCTTTTCTGCTCACCGCTGGATCCACGGGCTCTGCTCTTCTTGCTTCAGCTGCATCTCTGATACCATGTGAAAATTCCTCAACCAGAATCCCTACTGTAGCAACTGATAATGTTTTTTCTATTTGTTAAATTAATCAACCAAATTATTTGTAGTTTCCTATGGAAAATATCGAAACATATACATTGCAGCTTTCACCTAATTAAATATTATGCGAAAACAAGAGACTGAGCAAGAAAGAAAATACAACACGAATGACACCTTTTTTTTGGACAAATGTCCCTGGAAAAACCAAATGCGGGAAAACCGGTGTAGCAGATCTGAGGGTTTTATTATTACGCAGTAGTAAATTTGAGTACAATTCTTGGATGCTCAACTAGCAATTCGATACAGAGAGAAACTAGCCAAAATGTATGGTGAAGTACTCTCATCGTGTCACTGGGAGAATTTGAGTCTAATCACAATGAACTGGAGCCTCTACGTACCCTCTGTGTAGCCTCTGCGCAAAACTGCGTCACTCCCACACAGTACCTGCATCACCCCTGCTGGGTATCACGCTGCTCCCTCTTTGGACCCTTTGCTGGCGCGAAAAGTTGAATCTCTGCCTCCCGGTCTCACACCCCGGCGCCCGGCTACTAAAACTCTATTTCCTTAGCAGCGATTCGATTTCCCTCTAAGGCCTACGCTACCACTGCGTGGGCCAGCGTCTGCCTCTCTTTAGACGTCGTTCTATCCTCTCTCTGCCTCGTACTCTCCAGCCCAGCAAAACTTCCTCCTTCCGGATACTCACTGCGCCTCATTGCAAGAAATCTACTCAATCAAAATTTCCTCTTGAGAACTTCTCACTTCAGAAATTCGATCTCTTGATCTCTCAGGTTGTTTTCCAAATGACCCTCAAGCTCCCTTAAATAATCTTCTCGTTGACATTGAACAGACCCAGATTAAAAGCTAATAAATGGCTGATCATTTTAGCTTGATCCTCGTCTTCTTCTAGAAGTTACACCAACAATTAGATTAATATACATTAATATTTTTAATTTCCTAATTTTAAACTTAGGGTCCCATTAAAAATATTAATTATTTTAATAAAATTGTCTCTGCGTGGAATTTACCAAAATTCTTTCTCGGTTCTTTGGAATACATGTGCCCAAGCCTCCTTGCAAAATTTGAGGCCTAGAGCACATCCGATGCTACCCCAAATCAACACCACAGACTAGATCCCCGACGAGCGAAATCTATCCAGGTAGGATTAAGATGGACTAAATCTTTCAACCTCTCTAGGTACCATTAGGCTTACTTGCTAACTATCAACTCAGGGATCTAGGTGCGTAATACAAGTTTAGAGTTATATGACCAATGCCACCCTCCCTACTTTGGGATCTAGACATCAACACATATGTCGACCAAATGTCCTCCCAGGCATTTTGTATCACATAAGATGCTTTCTCAAGTCTCTTCCAAACACTTTTTGTTAACGAAATCAATAATATCAACCAAACCAAGCATGGTTCTCAAATATTCAAACTTCTTATTAGGAAGAGACTTTGTTAACACATCAACTACCTGTTCGTCGGTCGGAACATACTGTAGCTTCACGATCCCATCTTGTACCAAACTTCTAATGTAGTGGTACTTATTGTTGATATGCTTCGTCCTTGCATGGAACACATGATCTTTAGACATCTTAATGCTGCTTTGATTATCGCAATTTATCATAGCAGGACTTATAGGTTTCTCAAACAATTATGACAAAATCTTCCTTAACCATACAACCTCCTTTCCTACTTCACATGTAGGCACTGTGAAAATTCCTGATTCTAACACATCAGAAACCCCTACTGCAATTTCTGGTTTACTATCTCCTACTTGTTCTTTACATTAACAAGTTATTTAATTGCATAAACATCGAAGTAAACACAAATGCAACCTTCACATATATACAGATCATGCACTGAAATAAACTGAGACAACCACACAAGGGACACTGTTATTTTTGGACAATCGTCCCCGGAAAAACCCAATGCGGGAAAACTAGTGCAACATATAGAGGGTTTGTATTATTAAGCAGATTCGTGAATACAACTAGGGTGCCAGAAGTGGCTCGCTCTTCAGAGAATATCCTTGGCAGTAGTACCTCTCTCTGGAGACAGATATTCTGACAAATCAACAATTGGATGATCAACCCCACAGTGACTCTGACTGTTCCTTGCACCAAACAGCGAAAGTTGCTCCAAGCACTGCTCTAGAACTGCGTTACCCTCTCTGGAACTGTGTCATCCTCTCCCGGCTCAGGATCTGCTGATCAGCTCCCAGTCTGCCCCACAGAATCTCCCAGCGCTGCCTTTGAAGTCCTCTGCGTCCTCTGCGTCAGCCTCTACGGCCCTTTTCGTCCTCTGCGTTGGCCCCTTAGGCCTCTGCGTCAGCGCTTCTAGGGCCCGTGCTGTCTCTCCCGACACTTCACTGACTCTCTGATATGTATTCTTCAGCCTTGGATTGAAATCCCTTGTTGAACTGCCCCTCACTGCAATTGATCTCTAACTCGATTTCCTCAGCAAACCCAACCCCAAAAAAATCGAATTCTTGATCTCTCTTGGTGTATCTCCAACTGACCCTCAAGCCTCCTCTTATACTTTTCCTGTTTACGAATCAACGGACGAGATTATGTCCCTAATCAACGACTAAGATTAAAATTGGTTTGATCCTCGTCACTTGGAACTTTCTCACCCATTTTATATTAACACATTAATATTTTTATTTTCTAAGTTTAGACTTAGGGACCCATTAAAAATATTAATTATTTTAATATCTCTTCATCCGGGTGGAATTTCTCCAAAGGATTTCTGGGTCTTGGAGATTTTATGTGAATTAGCTTCTCCACCAAATTTCATGGCTAGAGCATATCCGATGCTACCCAAAATCAATAGGCACATACTCAACTTCAGCACTACTTAAAGCAACAGGATCTTGTTTTCTACTCATCCATGAAATCATCGCAGATCCCAAACTAAAACATCCACCAATAGTGCTTCTTCCATCAGTCTCATTGCCACCCCAATCAGAATCTGTAAAACCTGTCAGCTTGAATTCCTTGCCATCATACTTTAGGTAGTGATGAATAGTACCTCGTAGATATTGCAATATATGCTTGGCATATATCTAATGATCATGAGGAGGCTCCAATTGAAATTGACTAAGAATGTTCACAACAAAACATATATCTAGTCTAGTGTTTACCAGATACATCAGAGAACCCACCAACTTACGATAGGAGGTAGGATCTACGAGACTTGAGTTAGAGCTTCTCAACTTCTTGAGATTGGTGATCATGGGAGTAGTCATGGGCTTGGAATCCATCATACTAAATTTCTGCAACAACTTAATTATATACTTTCCTTGCCCCAAATAAATCTCCCCAGGTTTCTGCCATACTTCCAATCCTAGGTAATAATGCATTAGACCCAGATCCTTCATCTCAAATTTGGCTGCCAGCATCTTCTTGCATTCTTGTATCCTTTGCTCTACACCTGTAATAAATAGATCATCCACGTATAGTAGAATAATGACTAGCTCATTATCCACAACCTTGATATAGAGATTTGGATCAACAGATATGCATCCATTCTGGCATACCATGCCCTAGGAGCTTGCTTCAAACCATACAGGGCCTTCTTGAGTCTACAAACATGAGTTTCTTTGCCATTTATTTCAAAGCCTTCAGGTTGATCAATGTATACTTCTTCATTGATGGTTCCATTTAGAAATGTTGTTTTTACATCCATTTGATGGATATTCCATCCCATTTTTGCAACCAACAAAACCAAAGATATTATAGTAGTATGTCTTGCGGTAGGTGCAAAGGTTTCTTTTAGTCTATGATTTCCTTTTGAGAGAAACCCCGTGCAACGAATCTAGCTTTGTACTTGTCTATGCTTCCATCAACAACGTGCTTGTTCTTGTAGATCCATTTAGAGGTTACAATCGATTTGTCACTAGGGCTAGGAATGATTTCCCAAATCCCTTTCTTCATGATGGATTGATATTCTTCTTGTATAGCCTTCTTCCATACTTCTTGATGAGCAGCTTCCTCAAATGTAGTTGGTTCAACTTCTATCAGTTTTGTCATGTATGCAACATATCCAAAATATCTTTTTGGTCTTTTGCTTTCTCTAAAAATTTCTTTCGCAGCTCCATGTCTTTCGGCATCTTCGAGAGTAGCTTTTAACCAATTTGGCCTTTTCCTTGTGTTGGGTATGATCACAGGTTGAATAGGCTAACTTGGTCCTTCTTCTTCTTCTTGATTTGTAATAGAATTGTCATGGTGCTCTTCTTCTTCGTATAGTGGTATGTCTTCATCATCGCAATCAATAGGAATATCTTTGGATCTTTTGTAGGCATGATTTTCATCAAATATAATGTCCCTGCTAAGTTCAATATGTCTTCCTTCCTTGATGTAGATTCTATATGCCTTTGAAGGAATATTATAGCCAAGGAAAATCCCTTTAATGCTTGTAGAATCTAGCTTCTTTCGTTTGTCCTTTGGAACATGGATATAGGCAGGACATTCAAAGATTCAGAGATGGTCTACACATGGCTTCCTTCCTGTAAATGCTTCGTCGAGTGTCATATTATCGTGGATTCTATGAGGACTTCTATTTTGTGTATATACAACAACTGTTGCAGTGTCTCCCCATAGAAATTTAGGAATGTCTTCATAAAAGATCATTGTTTGTATACATTCCTCAAGAGTTCTATTCTTCCCTTCTACAACTCCATTTTGTTCGAGATTGTAGGGAACAATGAGCTCCCTCTTAATTCCTGCTTCTTTGCAATATGCAATTATTTCTTTTGAAGTGTATTTTGCACCATTATCGGATCTCAAAGTCTTTATTCTTATTTTATTTAAGGTCTCTACTTCAGACCTAAATTCCTTGAACTTTTCAAATACTTCGTCCTTTGTTTTGAGTAGATAGAGCCATGTCTTTGTAGAGTGATCATCAATGAAGGTTACATAATAGAGATGACCTCCAAGTGATTTGTCAGACATAAGCCTACACACATCTGAACGGATAAGGTCTAATATTTCTTAAGACCTTGTTTCACTGCTTGTAAATGGTTTCGTTGTATTCTTTCCTAAAGCACATCCCTTGCATATTCCTTCACGATCTTCTTTAATATTGGAATGCCATTTACAAATTTGTTGAGAGAGGGAATAACCTTGCAATGTAAATGTCCATATCTTCTATGCCATAGTTCAATGGGATTGATTTCCATGTGAACTAGAGCTTGAAGAGATGGTATTAATACTCTATATAACCTTCCTTCACGAATTCCAATAACTCTAGCTTTAACAATGATTGAATCTTTACCCAAGCCAAAACCTTTCCATCTACAAAAACAACTCTATCACCTTTATCTTCTAAACAAGAAATTGAAAGTAAATTCTTTTTCAAACTCAAAACATATAGTATATTGTTGAGATGTAGCTTTGCTCCATTGTCCAACTTTAAAGAAGTTGATCCCAGACCTTTAACAACATAGCTTTTGTTGTCTCCCAATTCCACTGCATGAGAAGATTGTTCCTTTGATAGAGTATGAAGTTGTTTGCTATCTCCTGTCATGTGTCTTTATGCTCCACTATCAATAATCCATGCATTGTCATCATTGAGTGAACCTGTGAGTGCAGCGAAAAACCCTTTGTTTTTGACCTTGTTGAATAAGTTGTAGATGATCCTTTTGATCCAACTTCCTGCAATGTTGAATCCCATTTTCAAGTATCTTATCATAGAGGGAGTAGTCCTTTCTTTCAAGCCAATAGAGTGATCTCCAATCTTCCCTGACCTTACCTCTGATACCATGTTGAGAAATAAATGCTAGTACAATTAGGGTTAGATTTGTCATCCTTGATAATTACTTGTGAATTATGTTAGCTTCTTTTATATCTTTATTCTATTATCTTTCATCAAGCAATTACCAAATTATGTGTGTATGAGGATCACAAGACATAAGATGTAGGCACTTTGCTAGGGAAAAACCCCTATCTAAGGGAAAACCCAGTGAAACTTCTTCTTTCAATAGTTAAGACGAGATAATCCAAGACTCTTCAACCTAGACACAAACCTCCTCCAACCACCAAGTCAACCCTTCCTTCTAGCAACTTCGATCTAGATCTTTGACCTTGCAGCAGCAACACTTCGACCTAGCAAATCCAGAATTTTGACCTCTCAGTAGCAGAGTCTTTGACCCAACACTTTCAAAGTTTTGACCCTCCCAGCTGTAGAACTTTGATTCAACAAATAGCCCAGTAACTTCGCATAAAAGATAGAGAGAGATAGCTCAGAAACTTCGACTTGTACTTCTTCCTTCTTCCCCTTGAAATTTGCACTTTTTCTGCACTTCCTTGATGTGTATCGAACTTATTGAGTTGGTGTGCAAATAGATCGAACTGCTCTTGTATATATAGCCTCTTCTATGGGCTGAATTGTCCTCTTGTAGGCTGACTTTATCAAGTTAGGGCCAACTTGGTGTGGAGGTGACAAAATACATTTTTTACTCAATAATAATTCTTTTTACATGATACAAAATCCCAAGAAGGGTCTCATTAAATGGACAATGACTCTAATGACTTAGTATAAAACATAGAAGTCCACAATGGGGACTTTCACCTATAAAATGATGACCCAAGCATGAAACCCACACTTTAATAAGTCATTGTAATAATAATAAAAATTTCTTTTTCATTCTTTGACTCAAATATAAATATGAAGACTGAACCTAGTTACATTCTTCAACACCCCTGACAAATGGTGAAACCCTGGGCCCATTTACCATTCCCACATGTCGTCACATGTTATTAAATGGTGAATTACCTGCTCGATTCTATAAGATACTCACTCAACCCACTAGCCATATAAACATTGGCAATATTGTCAGGTAACCATTGACCGGGGGAGCACTATGGGCCTTGATGCTCTCTAGGCCAATCTTCCTAGCCAAATTACATGGCTCTCGATCAATACTCATGACCTAGGAAAAATCTCCGCCCGTTGATGCTACAACATCAACACTCCCTTTAACCAAGGGAAGCATTCTCAACCACTCCAAGCTTGTCCTTGAAGTATACAAACTTGATCCCGGGATAGAGGCTTTGTGAGAATGTTAGCAACTTGCTTGTTTGTAGAAATGCATTGGAGCCTCACTGCTTCCATCTGTACCATGTCCTAGTACTTGATCTCAATGTGTTTTTGTTAGAAATAAGTCATATAATAACAAGTTCCACCAAGACTCGTTAGATAACCATCAATCCGAGAATACCATGCCCGAGGTCTATACAAAGCTTTCTTTAGTCAGCAGACATGAGATTTCCTCTCATGTACCTCAAAGCCCTGAGGTAGCTATGTGTACACTTCTTCCTCAATTAATCCATCGAGGAAGGTGATCTCCACATCCACTTGATGTAATTTCCATACCATAATGGAAGAACCATAAATAATGGTTCTAAGTTCTAACAGAAGTGTACTTGATAAATGGAGCATACAATTCCCCATAGTCCTCTCCCTCTTTCTAGGAGAACCCTCACGAATCTCACTTTGTGTTTAGAATGTTAGTTTTTGGTAGCATCGGATGTGCTCCAGCCATGAAAATTGGCGGAGAGGCTAAGGCACACGAGTTCTAAAGAACCCAGAAACTGTTTGGTGAAATTCCATCCGGATTGTATTTTATTTAATTAATTAATATTTTTAATGGGGTTCTTAAGATTAAATTTAGAAAAATTAAAGAATTAATGGGTATAATCAAAATATGGGTGAGAATATTCTATAAAGCAGACCAAGTCATATTTTTAATCTTAGTCGTTGATTAGAGAATTAATCTCGGCTGTTATAGTTGCTGGGATTTCTAAGTCTAACCTATTAGAAACCCTTCATGTACTTTCTGATTTATTCCTACCTACTTGTTCTATTAATTAACAAGTTATTTACCATCTAAATACTGGAAATAAATACAAGTACATGCTCAACACATTACAGATCATCCACTGAAGGAAACAAAACAAGCACACAAGCGACATCGTTGTTTTTGGACCAATGTCCTTGGAAAAACCCAATGTGGGAAAATTAGTGCAGCTATTTGAGGGTTTTATTATTATGCAGATTCTGAATACAATCTGGGTGCCAAAACCGGCTTACCCAACATAGAATAATCTCGGCAATAGTACCTCTCCTTCGGAGACAGATGCTCTGGCTAAAACCCTGGATAAACACTCCGGCAGCTCCTCAGCTCCAGCTCCAATCTGCCCCATGAAAAACCCCAGCATCAACCTCTTCTATGCTCTGTGTCAGATTTCCCGGCAGTTCCGACAGTTCGTTGCAGTTCTGATTGTTCTTGGCAGTTCCAGCTTTTGCTCTTTGCGTCAGCTTTCTCGGTTGTTTCGGAAGTTCCTGGCTGTTCTCGACAGTTCCCGCTCCTGCCCTTTGCGTCAGCTTCCCGGCTGTTCTAGCAGTTCCCGGTAGTTCCGGTTTCTGCCCTCTGCGTCAGCTTTCTCGGTTGTTTCGGCAGTTCCCACTGTTCTTCGCTATTCTGGCAGTTCCCCCGACACTATCTTTGCCTCTCTGCTTCTATATTCACTGCCCCTCAGCTGCAACTCTGATCACTCTCTCGACTTCTTCAGCAAACCCTGCCCTAGAAAGTCGAAATCTTGATCTCTTGGTGTATTCTCCAAGTGACCTTCAAGCCTCCTCTTATACTTTTCTCGTTGACAAATCAACGGTCGAGATTACGTCCTTAATCAATGGCTAAGATCAGATCTGGCTTGATCCATGCCTTTTGGACCATTCTAACATATTTTTATATTAATTCACATAATATTTTATTTTTCCTAATTTTAGACTTAGGGAGTCCATTAAAAATATTAATTATTTTAATATCTCCCAAACTGTTTAGAATCTGTCCAAACCCTTTCTGTGTATTGGAGATCTCATATACCTTAGCCTCTCCACCAATTTTCATGGCTAGAGCATATCGGATGCTACTCCAAATCAACACTCCCTCTTAGCAAGGACTGTGCTCTAGTAATACTCCTCACTGAGCATCACTCTGATCATCCGGCATCGGTCCCTGTGCTAATGCTAGGCCTACTGCCCAACATCCTCTGCACTGCTGCATCCTATACTGCTACTCATGGCCCTATCACTGCCACTGCTGCATCCGTATTGCAACTCCCTCTGCATCCGTGCTGCTGCCCATGGCCCTGCCATTGCCACTGTTGCATCTGCACTGCAAACCCTCTCATCATGTTGCATCGTGCTGCCCATAGCACTACCACTGCTAATTGCTGCACTACAACTCAGTTACTGAGAAGTAAGTAACTGATCTCCCAACTCTGGCATCTCCGTCAGGCTAGAAACACCCCTGATGCTGAAGCTCCCTCTGTCACTGACAAGTGCTCCCTCTCTGACCTTTGCGTTGCTGCAACAACTCCATCCATCTCCCACCGTTGCACACCTCTATGTGCCATCCTGCACTGGTGCAACACTCCCGTGCCTCTCGCACTGTTGTAGCCTGCTAACCTCGCGTTGTCTTGTGAATCCTACACTGTAGCTCCCTCTGTTGCTCCATTCGCATTCGTTTCTACTGACATCGCCAGTGCTACTACTCCCCTTCGGGGCTTCCGTAGCAAGGTCTAATCCAAGAGGTTGGGTACCTCGAGGATCCTGCCCCTCATCACCTATAGTCCTTACAGCTCGATGTCTCTCCACTTCTTCTCAAGTGGCACGAGTACTCATGGCACAATCGTCATCCCTCAAGGCGAAGGCCTTGATACAATGTTTATCTAGAATGGATAGGATCCTAGCCTTCCAGACCACAAAGTTGGACGCTCCGTCTAGCCTATCCTGATCCCTCATCCCATTCATGGCCATCTCTCTACTCTTCTCTATCGACTCCTCCGAGTCTCTCTACTTCCCCCAAGAAGTTCTTGGTTTGACTCCTGCTGAGTTTCGATTTCCCTCCTGGAAATCCTTCTGCCAACCGTCAAGTTGCCCCTCTCCGATCATTTGTGCAACTGCACCACTGATCTGGATTCCTTGGCTAGAAATCCGCCTTGGTAGCAACTCCCTCACCTTGGTCTTTCCCTGCTAGGTATTGTTCTGACTACAGTACCCCACCAACTTCACTCTGCAACTTACCCACAACCTCTTATACCCTAGCAATTGAAGGATTGAGCCACTTGGATCTACGCAATCCTGGCACCGGCAAATCAGCTTCCTTCGCGAACTGCGTCAGCCCTCTTGGCCTCTGCATGGATCTACGTGAGCCTGATTCTGCCAACCTTAGCCTCTGCATTGTATTTCTCTGGCCCAGAATAATGACGCAGTCCCTCTGTGTCACTCCTTCCTCTGTTGCCTTCTGCAAGGATCAGCTCTGTCACTCGGGACAACTGATTTCTGCTACTGTTGCTCTGCTCGGCTAATGTCCTCAGTTCTTCTATGATCTACAACCACGTTCTGATAACATGTTGGAATTTTTAAGTCTAACCCATTAGAAACCCTTCATGTACTTTTTGATTTATTCCTACCTACTTGTTCTGTTAATTAACAAGTTATTTACCATGTAAATACTGGAAATAAATACAAGTACATGCTCAAAACATTATAGATCATCAACTGAAGGAAACAAAACAAGAACACAAGTGACACCGTTGTTTTTGGACCAATGTCCCCGGAAAAACCCAATGCAGGAAAACCGATGCAGCTATTTGAGGGTTTTATTATTATGCAGTTTTTGAATAAAATCTGGGTGCCAAAACCGGCTCACCCAACATAGAATAATCTCGACAGTAGTACCTCTCCTTCGGAGACAAATGCTCCGGCTGAAACCCCGGATAAACACTTCAGCAACTCCTCAACTCCAATCCGCCCCACGAAAAACCCCAGCATCAGCCTCTGGGGACTGCGTCAACCTCTTCTGCGCTCTGCGTCAGCTTTCCCGGTAGTTCCGGCTGTTCCCAGCGGTTCTGACTTCTGCCCTCTGCGTCAGCTTTCTCGGTTGTTCCCGCAGTTCCCGGCTGTTCCCGACAGTTCCGGCTTCTACCCTCTGCGTCAACTTTCCCAGCAGTTCCGGCAGTTCCTTGCAGTTCTGGCTTCTGCCCTCTGCGTTAGCTTTCCCAACAGTTTCCCGCAGTTCCGGCTTCTGCTGTTTCGGCAGTTCCCGACAGTGCCGGCTGTTGCCGGCAGTTCCGGTTTCTGCCCTCTGTGTCAGCTTTCCTGGCTGTTCCGACAGTTCCCCCAGCACTATCTCTTCCTCTTTGCTTCTGTATTAACTGCCCCTTAGCTGCAACTCTGATCACTCTCTCGACTCCCTCAGGAAACCCTGCCCCAGAAAGTCGAAATCTTGATCTCTTGGTGTATTCTCCAAGTGACCCTCAAGCCTCCTCTTATACTTTTCTCGTTGACAAATCAACGACCGAGATTAAATCCCTAATCAACGGCTAAGATTAGATTTGGCTTGATCCATGCCTTTTGGACCATTCTAACATATTTTTATATTAATTCACATAATATTTTATTTTCCCTAAGTTTAGACTTAGGGAGTCCATTAAAAATATTAATTATTTTAATATCTCCCAAATTGGTTAGAAACTGCCCAAACCCTTTCTGGGTATTGGAGATCTCATGTACCTTAGCCTTTCCACCAATTTTCGTGGCTAGAGCACATTCGATGCTACTCCAAATCAACAGAAGTCTCAACAAGAAAAGTATAAGCAAGCTTGGGGTTCATTCAGGAACACACCGAGAGAACAAATTGATCTAGAGTTCGAAATTTTTGGGGGTTGGAAGCTGAGAAATTCGAACTAAGTGATCATTCTGCAGAAGAGGGACGGGGATAATTCGGGAATACTGAGCAGAGAGGCGGAAAGCCACCAGTGGAGGCAGCGCAACACTTAGAGGCACTGACGTTGGGCCAGTGTAGGCCCACGCAGGCTTGATGCAGAGCCAGAAGGGTCAGCACAGAAGGGAAGCTGCCTTCACGCAGAAATACGGCACTGCCAGGGAGCTGCCAGAACATCTGGGAGAGGTTGACGCAGAAGCTCCAAGAGGCAGAAGAGACAGCGCAGGACTGGCACAAAGCCTCTAAGGCTGACACAGGGCCTACATAGGGCCAGTGCAGAGATAGTCGTTGGTTGTCTAGTTCTGCTGCTGGATCAACGGGAAACTGCGGGGTGAAGTGAGGGAATCTCACTTAGCTTTCCGCCATTATATTTTTCTCTGTAACTGGATTGCAAGGAGGGAATCCAACATTGTATTTAGAACTACTACTTAATAATATAAAACCCTCAGAGTTGTTGCACCGGTTTTCTCGCATTGGGTTTTTCCAGGGACTATTTTGTCCAAAAATAACGGTGTCCTATGTATCTTGCTCCTTGCTCAGTTTCTTGTTTCATGTAATCAAATTAAATTGGTGTAGGCTGCAGAAGTAATTTACTTCAGTATTTTTCATAAAATAACTTGATAATGTATATTAAAATCAAGTAGAAGTAAATTTAGTTTTGCTTTAGTAGGGACTCCTTGAGTATAGGAATTTTCACAGAGAAATCAATGCAAGTAGATTAGGGTTTGATTTCTCTTTCTTGATAATTACTTGTGAGTTATGTTGGCTTCTTTTACTTCTTTATTATTTTATCTTTGATCAAGCAATTACCATATTATGTGTGTATGAAGATCACAAAAACATGAGCCACAAGATGTAGGCATTATGCCTGGGCAAAACTCCCCTCGAGGGGAAAACCCAGTAAAAAATTCTCTTCCTTCAATAGTTTTCTTTGAGACTCTTCAACCTATACATAGAACAAACATTCCCTCCACACCAAGTCAACCCTTCTAGATCTTCATCCCCTTTGCAGCAACATTTCTACCCCAACAACTTTAACTATGCAACAACTTATGGCATCAGGTAGCAATTGGCAGCAACAACACTTGGAAGAGTTCGATCTCCCAAACTAGGGCACGAAAGAGAGAGAGAGTAGCACCAAAACTTCAATTTCTTCCTTCTCCTTAGCCTTGACCCAACTCGCACTCCTTTTGACTTCCTTGACCCACTTCGCACTTTTTCCAACTTCACTAGAGATATCGAACTTGCTTGAGATGAGATGCTCCAAATGAATTCGATCTCCTTCTATTTATAGGCTCCAGGTGAGGTCGAATTGGTGTCCCTTAGGCCAACTTGATCTCCTTTACGCTAACTTGGTGTGGAGGTTACATAAATCATATTTGACTCAATAATAAACCTTTTTACATAATTCCAAATCCCAAGAAGGGTCTCTTTAAATGTACAATGAGTCTATTGACTCAATAGTAATCCTAGGAGTCCACAATGGGGACTTTGACTAATATAATGATGACCCAAGCATGAAACCCATGCTTTAATAAGTCATTGATACAATAATAAAATATTTTTCTTTATTCTTTTGACAAGTGCATTACATAATGAATCAAATATATTTGTGAAGACCGAACCTTGTTGCATTCTTCAACGCTCCCTCTTAACTAGGGAGGTATTCATAATATACAAATATAATGGAAGATCTCAAACTATATGAACAATGAAGAGTTTAGGCACCTCAATGCCATGGACTAGATTCCTAACCTGGGCAATCTATCTATTGGTCTTTCAATAATTCAGGCACCACAATGCCACAGACTAGATTCCTGATCAGGGCAATCTATCCAAGTGGGACTAAAGGGGACTCAAGCTTTTAGCCTCTCTTGGTACCATCAGGCTTACTTGCTAACCACCAACCCAGGGACCTAGGTGTGTATCCGAGGTCAGAGCTCTACGACTAACGTCACCTTCCCTACTTTGGGACCTATTACCCGCCACTTTGTGGGTGATATCCCCAGGAGGAATTTTTCTCCATGATGAGCCTCAGTTGGTAACCAGCGACCCCTTGATGGCTCCTACTAGCTTGTTGTGCCATTCTCTGCCACCTGAGCCAGCCATGTGGTCCCTTACCCACCTGTATTGATCGTATGTTTGAAGGTGGGCCTCCCGAATCTAAAGGTATGTATGTTCATTTGGTAATTGATTTTTGGGTTTACTTATCATGGATACTTCTGGGTATGGATTGATGGGGGGATTTGGCAAAAAGAGTGGGCTTAGTTTGTGCTCTTGTCCCCTTAATCTCTTTTCGTTATTACCCTTGGATATTAGTTCCATATAATCTCGTTTATTGACCATTTGGTTCTAGGGTGGTACTACTTGGGAAACCCCAACTTTGGGTGTGTGATCTCGCTCCCTTACCCGCACATATTACTCCCTTTCCACTCACTATACCCCCATTCATCTTTTCTCTCGCTTGGGTCCACGTAGGGCCAACCTCCCTATCCCCTTGCCCCCACCTTGGGCCAGGCCTAGAATGATGTCTCAGAGGTTGAAGCAATTAAAAAAAAAGTGAAAAGCATAATTGGCCACATTTAATAGGAAATTGGACCACAAAATGCAAAAGACGGTTGCGACAAAAATAATTAGCACGTGGGCAAAAGCCATTACGTGACTTCTACCCCAATCCATGGCCATCACCTTGGTTCCATAGGCCCTAGATGAGCCTCCTCTATCATTCAAGAACCCATGATTGTCCCAACCCCTGGAGGGCAATTAACCGCCCTATCAAAAGGGGGTAATCACTGCTATATCTTACACATCATGCTCTTGTCCTTTGAGTCCCGGGCAATTAATTAAAGAAAATTCATAAAAGGCAAAAGGTGTATAAAGAAGGGTGGAAAAATCAAGGTCGGGGCACCTCATGTACCACGATCGCTCCCTCCTATACATTACATACCCAGGTGTGGCCTTCCCCTTATCTAGCTACCCCTATGCCCCATTATGTGGCCCATGACTAACCCTCTCATTCCCTATTCTATCTCACTTATTTGTCACTTGCCATCCCCATTACAGGGATGTACTTTGGACATACTATCCCCTTTAAACACTGAAACCACCTAATAAGGTACTTGGCTAAGCCCCTTTGGAGCTTGGAGACACTAGCACATGCCAAAGCCCACTACAGAAGGGCATGCCATTATGAAGTGCCCACTTTGTTATCCATGATTTGTAAGCTTCATCACCCGATTATTTTAATGGTTGGTTGTACTAGAACCCTATGGGACGCATTGGATCTTATGCAGGATTGCAGGTGGTTTCCATTTGGGTTTGGTTTCCCTATATGGGATCCTAACCGCCAGAGGTCTACATTGGCACATGTAGGTTGTGCATAGAGAGCCATGGGTTTTATTTGCGCATTATTTTATCATTAGGGGCTAATGTAGGCCCATAGGCTAATACGAACTCCTTATGAGGCTATATATTGATGTTAGATACATTCATTTGGATCATCACTTGATTTGGGATCTCTCTAATCATAAAGAACTTCACATTTTATCCTTGGAGGATATTTTCTGGAGATGGATGACTTTTGACGTATGGATTTGGGCTATTTATCGTGTCTTGGAGCTTTTTCTTGTGAACGAAATGCTGGTTGGATATACTCTAACATTGTAAGTAAATTTTGATGTTACTATTCTTGTTACTCCATACTGTTAAAATTAGCGCTGGTTGTTGCATAATCGAAATGTGGAATTGAGCATGTTTTAGCTAATTTAATGTATGGGCCAATGTTATATGGATGCAATGTCCTAGAGATTCTTTGCTTCGATAGATTGCTTTGTTTGCTTTGAAGTATAAATGCTTGAAGGTCACTTTTCTTTTCTTTCTCTCAACATCGGACGAAGTTAATTTTCTGGGCCTCCTTGATTAAGAAACCAAGTTCTTACTCATCACCATCCTTGACTCCATGTCCCCAAGTAAATTAGGCATTGGTCCCTTGAAGGGGTGATCATTTTAACCCTCTTTTTACCATTTTTCCCCTTTTCCCCAAGTCTAGCCCCATTAGGTTACTTAGGGCGTCAATTGGCCCAAGGAAAAACTTCGTTCTCCTATGGCTACTGCGCTGGTGGGTCCCCTCCCTATCCTCCAAATTTGAGGGAATTCTAATGGTGGAATCTCTGGAAATCCCAAGCCCCAGCTCTAGGATAGAATTTTGCCTAGGCATCCCCAAGGCTAGACCTCAATAGGACCAATTCAACCTTTTGAAGTAAATATTCTTGTTTGGTCCTTTCCCCTCACCTTGTCTAGGATAGGAACATCATTGGTTGCTGCATTCCATCCCCAAATTTGGGCTGGGTCCACTTGGCCCCATGTGGTCCCACTTCTCAATAAAGATTATTTATGAAAGACCATTTGGGAATCCAAGTTTCCCAAGGATTATAGGGATTGAGAACTTTGTTTATAAGCCTATCCTTTCCCCATCAACCCTCCAACACTCACCCCTTACCCCTAGTAGACCAAGTCCCTTGCTTAAAGAGAAAGCAAGTGCCATTCTTCACTCCATCCTTGGGAAAGGGATTTCAGGGTCACTTCTCACCTATCCATTGACATATACTTTACAAGTGATCCCTACACTATCGAGACTCCTCCCATCGGTGAAATTCTGTAAAGAGCAGGGAGACTTAGCTGTGGTGATAGTGGGCTAAGCCTTCACCGTTGCCCTTAACCTAGCAGTTGCCCTCCTAGGAACTCCTTTAGGTCCCGTGCTGATTTGAGTGGTAACAGGACCTAGAGATCGACACAAGGTGTCGGCCAGATGTCCTCCCAGGAAATGCTTCACTTGCAAAGCTTCAACAAATCTCTTCCAATCTTTTATCATCAATACAATCAACAATATCTGCTAAACCAAGCATGTTTCTTAGATATTCAAACTTCTTATTAGGAACAAACTTTGTTAGTTTGTTTGCTACCTGTTCATCTTCGAGACATACTCCAACTTCAGGATCCCATCCTGCACCAAGTTCTTAATAAAGTGGAACTTCTTGTTGATATGCTTCGTTCTAGCATGAAACACAGGATCTCCAGACATTTTAATACAACTTTGATTATCACAATTAATCACAGTAGGACCTAGAGACTTCTTGAACAAATCTATCAGAAGCTTCCTTAACTAAACATCCTCCTTTCCTACTTCACATGCAACCACATATTCTACCTCAACACTACTTAAAGCAACGTGATCTTGCTTTCTACTCATCTATGAGATCATAGCAGCTCCTAGACTAAAATATCCTGCGGTAGTGCTCCTTCCATCGGTCTCACTGCCACCCCAATCAAAATCTGTGAAGCCAAATAGCTTGACTTCCTTACTATCATACTTTAGGCAGTGATGTATAGTGTCACAAAGATACCTCAATATGTGTTTGGCAGCTATCCAGTGATCATGACGAGCCTCTAACTGAAACTGACTAAGAATGTTTACTAAAAAACATATATCTGGCCTAGTATTTACCAGATACATTAGGGAGCCCACCAACTAACGATAGGAGGTAGGATCCACAAGACTTGAGTCAAAGCCCCTCAACTTCTTAAGATTGGTGATCATAGGAGTAGTCATAGGCTTGGAATCCATCATCTCGAATTTATGCAACAACTTGATCATGTACTTTCCTTGCCCCGAATATATCTCCCTAGGTTTCTGCTATACTTCTAGACCCAGGTAGTAGTGCATCAGTCCTAGATCCTTCATCTCAAATTCAGCTACCATCATCTTCTTACATTCTTGAATTCTTTGCTCCACACCTGCGATGAATAGATCATCCACATATAATAGAATAATGACGAGTTCATTATTCACGACCTTGATGTAGAGATTTGGATCAGCGTAATTCTTTACAAACCCAATTCTAAGGAGATATGCATCCATTCTTGCATACCATGCCCTAGGTGCTTGCTTCAAACCATATAGGGCCTTCTTGAGTCTACAAACATGAGAGTCCCTGCTATTAACTTCAAAGCCTTCGGGTTGTTCGATATACACTTCCTCATCAATGGTCCCATTTAGAAATGCGGTCTTAACATCCATTTGATAGATATTCCAACCCATTGTAGCAGCCAATGAAACCAAAGATCTAATGGTAGTGTACCTTGTTGTGGGTGCAAAGGTTTCTTCATAATCAATGCCTTCCTTTTGAGAGAAACCCCTCACAACAAATCAAGCTTTGTACTTGTCTATACTTCCATCAATAGCATGTTTGATCTTATAGATCCATTTGGAGGTGACAACTGATTTGTCACTAAGTCTAGCAACGATTTCCCAAACCCCATTCTTCATAATGGATTGATATTCTTCATGCATCACTTTCTTCCAGACCTCTTGATGAACGACTATCTTGAAAGTAGATGGTTTCAACTTCAATTAACTTCGTCATATATGCAGCATAACCAAAATATCTCTTTGGTCTTTTACTTTCCCTGAAGGTTCCTTTCACGGCTTCATGTCCTTCAACATCTTCTAATGTAGCTTTTAACCAATTTGGCCTTTTCCTTATGGTTGGGATGACCACAAATTGAATAGACTCACTTGGTCCTTCTTCTTCTTCTTCTTCTTGATTTGTAGTAGGGTTTTCATGATGATCTTCTTCTTCTTCAAATATTGGAACTTCTTTGTCATCAGAATCAATAGGAATATCCTTTGATTTCTTGTAGGCTTGATTTTCATCGAATATGACATGCCTGCTTACTTCAATATGTCTTCCTTCCTTAATGTAGATTCTATATGCTTTTGAGGAGAGACTATATCCAACGAATATTCCCTTGATACTTGTGGAATCCAACTTCTTTCACTTGTCCTTTGGAACATGGATGTATGTTGGACTTCCAAAGATTCAGAGGTGATCCACACTTGGTTTCTTTCCTGTGAATACTTCTTCGGGTGTTATATTATTAAGACTTCTATGAGGACTTCTATTTTGAATGTACACGGCTGTCATTGCTGCTTCTCCCCATAAGAATTTTGGTAGGTCTTGATCAAGGAGCATTGTTTGAATGCCTTCTTCAATTGACCTGTTCTTCCTTTCAACCACTCCATTTTGTTCGGGATAGTAGGGAACAATGAGCTCCCTCTTAATTCCTGCATCTTTACAATATGTAATCAATTCCTTAGAAGTGTATTCCCCACCATTGTCGAACCTTAGAGTTTTTATCTTTCTTTCGGTTAGGGTTTCTACTTCGGATCTAAACTTCTTGAAATTTTCAAATACTTCGTCTTTTGTTTTGAGAAGGTAGAGCCATGTCTTTCTAGAATGGTCATTAATGAATGTTACATAGTAGAGATGACCTCCAAGTGATTAGTCAGACATGGGCCCACACACATCAAAATGAATGAGGTTTAATATATTTTTTAGACCTAGTTTCACTATTAGCAAATGGATTTCTTGTATGTATACCCAAAGAGCATCCCTTGCATAGACCTTCATGATCTAACTTCATATTGGGGATGCCATGAACCAATTGATTAAGAGTAGGGATAACCTTATAATGTAGATGACCATACCTCCTCTTGACCACTACGTGTCAACGACCCATAGCAGTACACTCCTTTTTTTTTGCAAAAGGGATAGTGTTTGATCGATGTGTTCGTGCTGTCCAGCTATCATCATCAGCATGATTATCATCTTATAATGTAAACTCAGTCTGCATGTGTATAAAGTAAATAATCTCAGCAGATCCATGTCGTGTATGTAATTACCTAGATAAACCTACTTTTCTGGTGACCTCTACATTCCAGGAGGTTTTTTGTCTCATCGATCCATTCTCGGATAGTCGGCAGAGTTTTCCTTCAGCCTTACCCCAAAGCCGGAATGGATTTTGTCACTGGGATCTTAGGGGAGTCCTAGTGTTCTAGATTGAGTCTATGTAAAAGTGATTTGAGAATAATTCTAACTATTTGGTTAGGTTATTTTATTACAAATTGCTTGATTTGCTAGATTATATTTGTGTCGCAGAACTGGGTAGTCTGTGAGGGTCTTTTGCAAATGGGTTTTCCCCTTTAAAATGTAAAAAATGTAAAAATCACGATGTAAAGTGTCTTGAGAGTTAGAAAAATAATTTATCCCCTCATAGGTTAATTGATTAAATTTTCTGGCCAAAATTAATTAAAATCCTAAGCCAGAAATTTGATTAATTCTAGGTCCTAGGTAAATTTAAATTCTCCAAAGGCAAAATTCGTTGGTCCTTTAAAAAATTAAAGTTTAAGAGTTCTAGGGACTAAGGTAAATTAATTATTTTGCTAAATTTTAAGCCTTTGGTCCTTGGGGTTAAGTCGGTCAAAATTTTGAGGAAATTAATTCAAAAATTTAATTTTTGAATTAATTAAAATGCATTTAGTTGAAAATTTTGAATTTCCTCAATAATTTAAAATTTCGACAGATGAGATAAAAGAAATTTTAATCCTCATCAACGGTCGAGATTGTTTTGACGAGGATCACTCGAACTAGTCGTTCGAGGATTTATCTTTAAATAGGAGGTCATTTGTCAGTCAGTCGATCCAATCTTTTGATTGTGTACTAAGTGAAAAACTCTCTTGTAATCTTTTTATGAGCAATAAAGAAACACTTTGGGCTTAATTTTTGTTGGTGTTACTATTCGTGGAAATACTATATGATGTGTCATTTTCATGCATAGATTTATTTTTAGCCATTGATGTAGCTTTCTGAAGAGTGATTTGAGTATGGGTATTTTGCTCAGTCGTTGGGATTTGAATGATAATTTAAGTTTTGAATTTAATAGCAGGTATCTCTATTTATCTGAATTTTATTATCGTTTTCTCGCTCTATGTTGGTTAAATTGAGTTTTGCAAAAAATCCTTGATTATTAGATCATCGGGCGTTCGGGGAAGTTCTCAGCTGAACCAGCCAACTCCCGATCCGTGTTTTCTAAAGAGCCCAACGTAAATTTGATCCCGAGCTTATCATAAGATTTTTTTTTTTTTTTTTAATGGGTGATGCATGAAGAGTTTTGAGCTCAAGACCTCCTTTAAAATTCACAAATTTATTTATTTATTTATTTATTTATTTATTTATTTTTCTGTGTTAAATCTATAGATCTGGCTGTCGAGAGCCTCAAATTATCAGGTCTGGGAGTGGAGTTGCACTTACACTCTCTAGATTTGATAGATCTTCCATTCATGTACATAGATCTGTAATTATTTTTGGTTTCTGACTTGGGTTTTTCTGGGTTTTTGTATATATCGTTTGGTTGTTTCATTGTTGTCTTGCAGCTACAGATCTAAGGAAGAAATCTGAACAGAGTCCAGATCTAGGGCCTAGAGGGTAAAGATCAGGATCTCTGGGCTTCGTCATATCAAATTTTGCAGGGATTCTATCCAGAGATTTTGCAGTCCAAGAGTTTTTTTTTTTTTTTTTTTTGGTAAATCTGGAAATTTTATAAGGGTTTCAAAGAAATTTGAAGCAGAGCGATTTAAAAATTTACTTAAGATTTCTGGAAAATTTCTTAGAGGTTCTGGTGGAAGTTCTGGGCCACCATTTTGTAGATTGATTGGCTGCCTGGTTTTGGGGTTTACTGTGCATTTTGAATTTATTTTTTTTAAAACCCTTCTTCTGTTGTGCACAACCTTCATTCACTGCCCACACACTCGTATTTCCCTGCAAAACAAGGCCGCTCCCATACCCACGCAGCTCCTTCCTCCATCACCAAAGTCGCGACCTCTTATCGCTCCATCGCAGCTCCAACTCCTTGTTGTGTATCCATTTCTTGTTTCAACGCCATCCGAGCTTCCCTTTCCATCCACGTTGTTACAGCTCCTTCGTCGATCTTTGTCCATTTGCATATACGCTGCTATACCTGCAGCCTTGCCTCCCTTTGCAGCTACGATCCATACATATCCGTCCCTGTCTGCAGTCTTCATCTGAAGCTCCATAAGCCGCCAACCATGCGTGTTCCTTCCCACAGCTCCGTCGAGTTGCCAGCCTCAGCGCGCATCCTCATCTCCAAAAAACTTGCGGGTTTTCTTCTGCATCCGCTGCCGTCCAAACTTGCTAACCCTTGGCCCTTGCTCCCTCTTCCAAACCCGCGATTTCTCTTCCCCTTAGATCTGCATCCCTCATTGTTGTTCATCTCCTTCACGCTACGGCCATCTCTGCTCTCTCACCTGAAAACCTGCAAGCCCAAACGTAAAGCAGCATTTCGATTCACTTTTTTTTATATTGTATAGCATATGATTTAAGTTAAGTTATTTTCCGTTTTAGTGTTTGTATAGTTAGAATTAGGGTTAGTTTCCCTTTTTTTTATTTGACTTCTTTTTTTGAACTTTCTTTTGTTTGTATAGTGGTTAGGGTTGGTCATATATATTTCATGTTCATTTGTATATATGCGTGTATTTTTTGTTAAGGTTTAGCTTCGATTTCATTTTGGGTTTGTTTTAAGGCTTAAGTTAAGTTCATTAAAAGTTTAAAAAATTTGATTTTGTTTTTTTGTTTTTTTGTCTACTTTTATTTCATTTCATTTTTATTTTTTGATTTTGATTTTGATTAAAAAAATCTAAAAAAAAAAATTAAAAAACTTAAAAAAAAACTAACCTTGTGACATAATTTTTTTTTTTAACCCCAATTTAAAAAATTCATTAAAAATTATAAATATTAAAAATCCAAAACATTAAAAAATCTTTAAAACATTAAAAATTTTAAAACTCTAAAATTCAAAAAGGAAATAAAAATGAAATAGATTAAGGGGTTTTCGCTTAAACATTAAAATTTTTAATGTGGCCTATGGCCCATTAAAAATTTTGATTCTTTAACCCATTGATTTGTTTTACTTCTTTAGCTATTGCCTTAGGATCAATTAAGATTCAAATTTGGAGTTCCTTAGTGTTATTAAATGCATGTTTTTCTATGGTCAAGGTGCAATAATTGTTTTAAATCATACTGGCTGTTTGAAAAGGTTAATTAAATCTAGATCTGGGCAGTTAATGAAAATCATCTTAAATCTAGGGTTAAAACTGGTTAGCATTTAAATTTCGTGGTTGTTTAAAATATTTGAATCTCTAGAAGTTTAATTGCTAAAATAGTGTGCATCTATCAAAATTGATCGTCATTGCTTGAATTATTTAATGCTCGTTACATGTTAGACATTTTGTGAATATTTTCAAGCGATTGTTAAAGAACTTTGTCGTGGAATTATAATAGATTGCGTATCTTTGTTTCCTAAGCTGAGCATATTCTTGAGCATCTGTTGACATTGATATTAATTGCAAAGAATTTTTTGTTCTCTTTGAACTAAATTGTATCAAGAAGATTTGAAATGAGCTAGTTTTTTAATTATAATACCTTCAAGAGTTTATTTTCTAAGTCTTCATCTAAAAAAGTGAGCATTTCATTTGAGTAATTAAGGGCTTTCGCGACATAAGTGTTTTCCCATCCTTGAGTTTAACTTCATCTCATCTTCCGATGCATTTGCATATAAGTTAACTTTGCATAGATAGAATTTACTTCCAAGCATAAGCTTGGTCGATAGACAGATAGATATCCATCCGTCTTTTCTTGAGAAGCCTGTTTTAATAGTACTTAAAACGGTGACCTTGCAGTCATCAGAGCCACAACTCTCTGTAGCGCCGGAGGCATCGGGTATGTTAGAAGTTCATGAGAGGTATCGTTAATCACACCCTAGTGTGCTTCTCCTTATCTTCTCTCTGCCAATTACTACGAAATCAGGCTCAACACAGAAAGGATTGAAGGATTCATAATTTAGGTAGGCATTTAACTAAAATTAACCAAGATTCTTGCATCTCACATTAGTTTTAGGAGTTGCATTTCATATAAGGTAGTCATTCATCTAAACAGCATTTGCTAATCGATTACTTGGTCTTCATTTCCTTAGCAAGATCGTTGACTCCATAAGGCACTGATATCAACCGTTTAAAATCTAATCAAATTCTAAAGTCTTACTAAATCTTAATCAAGTACTTGATCGCCTTGCTGTGTCTCCTGAACTGGTTGGTTCCCAACTAGTTCTTCTTCATTGCATTTTTTCCATAGGGTCTACCCCCCTTAGCCTGTTGTAGGGAGACAACTTAAACAGAGAGATTGGGGATCAGGGTGACAGCCCCCGATCTGAGCATTGTCGCGGTGCCTAGACATTCTGTGCAACAACACCTCCTATGGCATAGCTCAATGGGATTGATCTCCATGTGAACCAAAGCTTGAGGAGGTGGTGTAATAACTCTATAAAGACTTCTTTCACGAACTCCAATAATCCTAGCTTTATCAATGCTAGAGTCTTTTCCCCAAACCAATACTTCTCCATTAACAAAAGCAACTCTATCCCCTTTCTCTTCTAAACAATAAATAGAAAGCAAATTATTTTTCAAACCTAGAATAATATGTTGTTGAGTTGCAGCTTTGATCCATTTTCTAGCTTCAATGATGTTGATCCAAGGCCTTTGACAGAATAGATTTTGTTGTCACCCAATCCCACTGCATGAGAAGATGGCTCCTTTGATAGCGTATGAAGTTGTATACTTTCTCCTGTACGTGCCTTGATGCTCCACTATCAATGATCCATGCATTGTGATCACTAAGAGAACTTGTAAGAGCAACCAAGAACCCTTGACTTTTGACCTTGTTGAATAAGTAGTGGGCAACCTTGTTGATCCAACTTCTAGTAGTGTTGAAACTTGATACCCATTCTCTTATAGTTTATCAAAGAGGGAGAATCCATGTTCATTCTTTTTAAGCGAACAAAGTGATCTTCAACCTTTCGTGAACTTAGCTTTGATACCATGTTCAAAAATCAATGCAAGTAGATTAGGGTTTGATTTCTCTTTCTTGATAATTACTTGTGTGTTATGTTGGCTTCTTTTACTTCTTTATTATCTTATCTTTCATCAAGCAATTACCATATTATGTGTGTATGAAGATCACCCAAACACAAGACACAAGATGTCGGCACTATGCTAGGGCAAAACTCCCCTCGAGGGGAAATCCTAGTTAAAAATTCTCTTCTTTCAATAGTTTTTTTTTACTCTTCAACCTAGACATAGACCAAACCTTCCCTCCACACCAAGTCAACCCTTCCAGATCTTCGACCCCTTTGCAGCAGCACTTCCACCCCAACAACTTCGACTATGCAGCAACTTACGACATCAGACAACAACTGGTAGCAACAACACTTGGAAGACTTCGATCTCCCAAACTAGGGCACGAAAGAGAGAGAGAGTAGCACCAAAACTTTGATTTCTTCCTTCTCCTTAGCCTTGACCCAACTCGCACTCCTTTTGACTTCCTTGACCCACTTCACACTTTTTCCAGCTTCACTAGAGATATCGAACTTGCTTGAGATGAGATGCTCCAAATGAATTCGATCTCCTTCTATTTATAGGCTCCAGGTGAGGTCGAATTGGTGCCCCTTAAGCTGACTTGATCTCCTTTAGGCCGACTTGGTGTGGAGGTTACATAAATCATATTTGACTTAATAATAAACAAAAGGTGTGGAGGTTACATAAATCATATTTGACTCAATAATAAACAAAAGGGTCTCTTTAAATGTACAATGACTCTATTGACTCAATATTAATCCTAGGAGTCCACAATGGGGACTTTGACTAATATAATGATGACCCAAGCATGAAACCCATGCTTTAATAAGTCATTGGTACAATAATAAAAATATTTTTCTTTATTCTTTTGACAAGTACATTACATAATGACTCAAATACATTTATGAAGACCGAACCTAGTTACATTCTTCAACACTTTGTATTTCTCTATGTTGCCATCCATCGCATACTTGATCTTGTAGAACCACTTGGAAGTCACCACTGACTTCTCTTCAGCACAATTTCCTCCATCATAGTATTTTTCAAACTTGCCAGCCTGCCTACTCCCTCTGAACTAGGAGCTCTTCCAGTGATCATGTATGATTATAGATGTCAGTACAATTTCTTCCTCTTGAACTGATCCGGATTTAAGCAGGAACGCAACAAATTACAGAGATAACCATATACACAAAGATGCAGCGGAAATAATACTTCATTTCATTAATGGAAAATACTGAAATATGCTTACAACCAGAAATGGAAATAAACCAGCTAGGGCGATGGTAGCTTATCTCTGAGAAGAGATGTGATGGCTACATGCCTCTGAACTGTATTACAATGAGGCTCGAAGGCCTATTTATTGTTGAGAAACAATGGAAAAACCCTTAACATTCCAAAACCTAACCCTAGGAGATGAAATGCCAAACTGTGGGCCCCGTTTGGGGTAAATTGGTACATCAACTTCCCGGGGTCGTAACTTTGGCATATGATCTCCGTTTGACGCGTACAATAGCTCATTAGAAAGATCTATCCGAGCACTATCATTGTTGGAACGGGCAACATATGTCCATTCCATGGACCCATGTTACCCCCGGATTCCCCAAAAAACGTCGTTTAGGGCCTCAAAACGGCTCCGGAAGTTCAGGACCTGAAAAACTGCTAAAAATAGTAAGTTGTGCTACAATTAAGGAAACTGAAAATGCAGAGAAAGACAATGGTGGGGGTCCAGGTGGACTTGGCAGGTGGCCACCAATATCCACCTGGATCATTCCTCCCCCCTTAGGAAGCAATGGTCCCCATTGCGTTGAGCTCCTCCATGAGATGAGGGAACTTCTGCTGAACTTGTTCCCTGGTGAGCCACTTGCCCTGCTGAAGGAGTTGGCCTGCTTTTACAACTCGATACAGTTGGATATTCTGTTGGCGAGTGTTCTTGATCTGTGTGTCCATGATTAGATCAGTTGCAGCTTGTTCCATGCAATCTGGATTTAATTCTGTGGGTTTGAGCTGTTCTGCAATGTCGGATGTGTCTAGCAATGGTGGAAAGTATGGCCGAAGGCGGTTCACATTGAATACTGGGTGCAGGCCAAGGAATGGGGGAATGCTGAGCTCAAATGCATTGTCTCCCATAGCCTTAGTAATGGTGTAAGGACCATATCGGAGTGGTCTCAATTTTCGATAGGCTCCAGTAAGGCGTTCCTTTTGCAAATGCAACCAGACTTTGTCGCCCACCTGAAACTTGTGTGGCACCCGATGTTGATCATGTCGCTGCTTGTACTTGGCATTTGATTTCTCAAGAATGTCATGGACCTGCTGGCGAATATGTTGGATGCGCTCAATGAAGCTGGTGGCCTTATCTGTTTCGGACTGGACATGAGCTGAATTCATGTGAGTAGCTACAAGTGGCATGGCCACATCAATGGGGCATAGTGGCTGGAATCCCAAACCCACCTGAAAAGGGCTATGGCCAGTGGAGCTGTGAAGAACTCGATTGTAGCTGTGCTGAACATAGGGGAGGCTCTCGTCCCATGTGCGTGGATGCTTTGAGTTATACATGCGCAGGATGTGCACAATCATCCTATTGACAACCTCTGTCTGGCCATCAGTTTGAGGATGGAAGGCTGTGGACTTCGTGAGTTTGGTGTCCAGCATTGACCAGAGACTGGACCAAAATGTGCTGAGAAACCGACTGTCCCGATCTGAGATGATAGACTGTGGGATCCCAAAGTGCACCCACACTCGTTCAAAGAAGAGTTTAGCAGTGGCTTCTGCTGTGATATTCTTCTTGCAGGCCACCATAATGGCCATCTTCGAGAACCTGTCGACGACCACAAAAACACAGTCATTTCCATGCTTAGTGGAAGGAAGTCCTGACATGTAATCCATGGAGATGGATTCCCAAGGTCGACTAGGGGTAGGCAACGGGGTATAGAGGCCTTGCTTCTTAATGGTCGGTTTGGCAATGGCACAGGCAGTACATGATCGGATGTACTTCCCAACATCCTGTCGAAGATTCGACCAATAGAAATAATTTTGCAGTACTGCCACTGTTTTCTCGACCCCGAAATGCCCAGCAGCCCGACTGTAGTGTGCTTCCCAAATCATCTTGGCACGCTTGCTTGAAGGAACACAAAGGTGACCGAGGTGGCATAATAGGGCATTCTGGAGGTGAAAATCTGCAACATGCCGTCCCTCCAAGAGTGTCTGGTATGTGTGGCCGAATTCTGGGTCGCTTTTGTAGAGAAGTGGCCAATCAGAAGTCTCGTGCCCACAAGAGTTGAGCACGGTGGTCAGCGCCATGATCGGTGGTCGACTGAGGCAATCTGCAACATTATTGGTGCTGCCCTTTTTATACTTGATATTCAAGTGAAACTGTTGCAGGTATGTAGACCACTTCTGATGGCGATCATTCTGCAATTTCCCTTGGGTCTGTATGAACTGCAGGGGTCAGTGGTCTGTGTGGATGACCGTTTCCTTCCCCAAAATGTAATGCTTCCATTGTCGGCAGGCCTGTACAATGGAATACATCTCTTAATCATAAGTGGGGTATTTCCGGACTGTGTCTGAAAGCGTTTCACTGTGATATGCCTCTGGATGTCCATGTTGAGTAAGGACTGCCCCAATAGCATAATCAGAGGCATCTGTCTCGACCTCAAATGGTTGTTGTAAATCTGGTAATGCGAGCACTGGTGCCGTGCAGAGGCGATCCTTCAACTCTCTGAATGCCTTCTGTTGAGATTCAGACCAAAAGAATTTGGCTTTCGCCCCTCCCTTGGTGACCTGACTCAAGGGCCAAGAAATATGAGAAAACCCCAGCACAAACCTGCAGTAGAAGTTGGCAAGACCTAGAAAGCTGCGGAGCTCTGTTAGAGTGGTTGGAGAGGGCCAATCCCGAATGACTTGGACCTTGGCTGGATCGACATGCACCCCCTGTTCATCAATGATGTAACCCAGATACTGAATCTCGGTCATGCCAAAAGTGCATTTCTCCAAATTGGCACATAGCTTGTGTTGCCGCAGTGTTTGGAGAACCTGTCGGATGTGGTGGAGGTGCTCTTCCCAACTCTGGCTGAAGATCAGACTGTCATCCAAGTATACTACTACAAAGGAGTTGGTGAATGGCCGCAAGATGTCATCCATTAACCTCATAAAGGTTGCAGGAGCATTTGTCAATCCGAAAGGCATGACCAACCATTCGAAGAGGCCCTCCTTGGATTTGAAGGCAATCTTCCACACATCTGAGGGTTTGATTGGTACCTGGTGATATCCTGACTTCAGATCGATCTTGCTGAAATATTTCGCCCCCTTTAGTTGGTCTAGGAGGTCATCAATCCGCGGGATCGGGTACCTATTATGGACAGTGATCTTGTTCAGTGCCCGATAGTCAATACAGAGTCTCCACGTCCCGTCCTCCTTCTGTACCAGCACGATCGGGCTCCCACAGGGCGATGAACTCGGACGGATGTGACCTTTCTGCAGGAGCTCTTGAATCTGCCTCTTGATTTCATTGTTCTCTAGAACGGAGCGCCGATAAATTGGTCCATTGGGTAGCGGCGCACCTGGGGTCAGATCGATGGAGTGCTTGACCTAACAGTGCAGAGGAACCCCTGCCGGGGAGGTGAAGATGTCTTCGTACTCCTCCACAATCTTGTCCATCTGTAGCTGTCGTGTAGAGGGACTCCGTTTGGAGGCCGCGGCCACTGTCTTCTTCTTCCCTTGAGGGCGTATCATCAGGAAAACAAATTTCCTGGTTTTGGAAATGATCTTACTGCACTGTTTTGCAGTAATCAAAGAGATGGCGGCAGGTGGTGCTACCTCTGGTATCCTGAACAACTTTTTCCCCAATGTAATAATAACAGCACGGGGCCTTGATTCATACACAGCATGTCGCTTCCACAAGTATGGTTGTCGTAGTAATACATCACAAACTTCAAGGGGAGCAATGTCACACAATACCTCATCCGTGAAGGGCTTGATGTTGTATGGAAGACGACACTGCTGGCTCACGCGAAGATCTCGCCCTTGGTGAAGCCACCCAATGGTGTATGGTTGTGGATGTGCTGTGGTCGGTAAGCCCAACCGCTTCACGATCTCTGCCGAAATGAGGTTCTTTTGACTCCCGCTATCAACAATGAACTGTATTGGGGAGCCCTTTACCCACATCTGGGAGTGGAAGAGACGCTCCTCCTCCTCTGGATCTTCGGGTTCATTTTTCTGGATCTTTGCGGTAGCAACAGTGGCGCTGGGATCCGCATCAATGATCTGCTTCCCTTTTTCATACCCCTTATCGGGTTCTGACTCCGAGTCGGAACATGCATCTGATTCTGAAACCTTTAGCTCAGCCACCAGTGACTGCTTGGCCCGACACTCACTTGTGTTGTGAGTGGAGCTCTTATGGAATTCGCACCATTTTCCAGTGTCCTTCCTCAGCTTCGCGGCGTTGTTCTTTGCTTGCAGCTTCGGCTGGTTGTCTTGGGCTGTCCCGCCTTGGCTCTGTCCTTTGTTCTGTGGTTTAGGGGCACCTTTCCCCTGCTTTGAATTCGCAGATCCAAAGTCTCGCTTCTTTTGTTTAAACTTCTGCTCGACCTTGACGGCATATCGGTATGCTGCGCCGAGCGAGGGGATGTTTAGGAACTGTATTTCTTCCTGGATGTACTTGTGCAGGCAGCCACGGTATTTGAGTATCAAATGTTGCTCCGAATCCTTGATACCCAACTTTGTGCGAAGGGTATGGAAAAGATTGGTGAACTCCGGCACGTCTTGGTCCCTTCTCTGCCGCAGCGTGGTTCACTTTATGTATTCATCCTCATAGCTTCCGACAGGGTAGTACTGCTCCTTGATGGCATCCCGGAACGAATCGCAGGTGGGTGCGGCTGAAAATAGTGAGCCAGTACTTTCATCCTTCTGCTCGCAGTAGGTTTCCCACCAGTCCTTGACGTGGGGGGCTGCTTTGAGAAGAGCAAAAACAATCTTTTCCCGACTCGAAAATTCATGAACAGAAAAATAACCCTCTAGCAGATTTAACCATTTATCTACTGCATCGGCATCTATCTGACCCTCGAATATGGGGATTTCAAAATTAACTTGTACCTTAAAGGGTGTGGCGTTTCCAGAGGAGCTGCTGGAAGCCGATGCGCCGCTTCTGGGTAGCCGCTGAAGGATCTGGGCAAAGTTGTCCATCATCGCGTTTCGTTGTCGCTCGAGGGCTTCTTCGAGCAAGATTTTGATGGGATCTCCTGCCCCCTCGTCTTTCTTCTCGTCCGCCATGGGAGGCCGTCGGGATTTGCGAGGTTGGTCTTGCAAAGGTTCAACCAGTTCAAGCCCTAACTCCTTATATCCCGACCTTGTTGGGGACATGCAAAGAAAAACAGAGAAAAAGCAGACCGCTTTGATACCACTGATCCGGATTTAAGCAGGAACGCAACAAATTACAGAGATAACCATATACACAAAGATGCAGCGGAAATAATACTTCATTTCATTAATGGAAAATACTGAAATATGCTTACAACCGGAAATGGAAATAAACCAGCTAGAGCGATGGTAGCTTATCTCTGAGAAGAGATGTGATGGCTACATGCCTCTGAACTGTATTACAATGAGGCTCGAAGGCCTATTTATTGTTGAGAAACAATGGAAAAACCCTTAACATTCCAAAACCTAACCCTAGGAGATGAAACGCCAAACTGTGGGCCCCGTTTGGGGTAAATTGGTACATCAACTTCCCGGGGTCGTAACTTTGGCATATGATCTCCATTTGATGCGTACAATAGCTCATTAGAAAGATCTATCCGAGCACTATCATTGTTGGAACGGGTAACATCGGTCCATTCCATGGACCCATGTTGCCACCGGATTCCCCAAAAAACGTCGTTTAGGGCCTCAAAACAGCTCCGGAAGTTCAGGACCCGAAAAACTGCTAAAAATAGTAAGTTGTGCTACAATTAAGGAAACTGAAAATGCAGAGAAAGACAATGGTGGGGGTCCAGGTGGACTTGGCAGGTGGCCATCAATATCCACCTGGATCATGAACACAAATCACTAACCCTGAGAGAATCCTCTTGTCACAAACTTTGCTTCGTTCTTCCAATGCTTCCATCTGCTGTTGGAGCCTTGGCTTTGCTTCGTTCTTCCAATGCTTCCATCTGCTGTTGGAGCCTTGGCAGCAGCCTTCACAATGTACCTGCAACCCTCATTATGAGGTCATGGAAACAACGATTATAACCTAGCAAAAGAAACAAAGACAAGAAGCTAACTACTAGTAAACAATAATAATCGAGGAAGAGAGATATAAAGTACTTATCTTTTGATTTGAGTATTGTAGGGAATCTCCTTCTCAATCCTTGCATTCTTGCATCCATCTGCAAACTCATCATTCTCAACCTCATCATCAGCATGTTGCTTTCGTTTCCTTCCTTGCATGAGATAGAGTTTCTTCATTCAGTGAAATCATCGATCTAGGTCTAGCTCTAGGGTTTTATCCACAAACCCTAGGGATTTCTCATCCAAGACTTCTAGTCTTCTAGGGTTTACAAACCCTAAGACTTCCAAATTTCATTGACACCTTTTTTAAGTCCAACAAACTTTGTCATATCTTGTTATGAATCTCATTGCTTTATAGGTGAAGAAATATTTCTCCTTAGCTCCCTCTGATTCTGGAGCAACTTCCTCAACAACTTCAAATCATTTGATCATTGAGCTTTATGAATACATTGTGGACATACAGGCTGTCCTTTTCAAATGCTTACATTTTGTTCAGCATCAATTAATAGATTGTTGGGTTTTCCTTGGTGCTGATTTCAATACCTTGTCCCAGGTCCACCAATCTTCCATGGAATACTTCATGAAAGTAAAGTGTCTTCAAAGGAGGGAATAGGGCTATGGCATTCCACTGTCCTCTTATAGAATATTACAAGAGAACTTACTCCATCAACCAAACCTTAATAAATGACCAATCTTAAAGTGGCATGAGCAAGCTCCAGACTTTCTTTAGTCATTAGCAAATTCTGTCCACAGGATTTGTTCACAGAGATGATTGCTCTTGACCCTTTTAAACAAAGTAGCTGCGCCTCTTCAAAACATTTGTAGCAATATCAACATCTTGTCCTTTACAAGGACAATCTTCAGTTCTGAAAATGACTCGGCCTTCACAAGAGAGTTTCAGTCTCCAAAAACTGATGAGGAACTCGGCCACTTCTTCACTGTACACTTACGAATGCCCTTTCAACTACCATGTCAACAATATTGAACTCAACCCCTGTGCATGATTCTTTTGCATTCAAATTCAAATCATGAAGCTAGTGGAGTGGGGTCTGTATTCAACATCAATATGCCCTAACAGTTTTTAAAACAAGTGTATCCAATGTCCATTCTGCCTCAACAAGTGACCTCAAAAGGTCGCTTCAAATATAGTAATGTCTATAGCCAATACTCCAAGCTTCTCCTTCAAACAATGATAAGAGTGGAGTGGGTCTGTATTCCATTTGCAATTTTTGTATTGCCAAGGGTTTTACCGTTTTAGGCATCTTAGTCTGCGGCCTAGTTTGCCCAGCTCTTGCGGCCTTTCGGCCCTCCTGCAATTGGGGCTGAGACCATTTGGCCCTAATCTAGGGCATAAACAGAGTCAGAAATTCAAAGTCAATAACTTTAAACTTGGAGCTTGGATAGAGTCAAACAAATCTAGGGCATAAACAAATTCAAGTCAACAAGGCTCGGACAAGGACTTTGGTCCTCCTTTCAAAGTTTGGATTAGGGCTTTGGCCCTCCTTTAAACTTGGTCTAGACTTTGTTCTATTCAAGCATAGATCGGCCTTCACAGGGCAGAAATACTAGGCAGACATAGATGCAAACTTGGCAGCTTCTCCTTCAACGTTTAGCCTTTCTCAAATGAGTAGCTTGGCTTTCTGCAAGTCTCTTTAATGACTGCTCATTAACTCATGCTCTGATACCGTGTTGATTTTTCAAGACTTTCTAATCTGATAATTACTTCCAATGATTTTTTCATTAATTCATCTTATGTTACATACATCATTAAACAATTATACATAGAAAATCTCAACAGTAAAACAGTAATGACAGTAGGATCATGAAGAGAGCCAAATATAAGACACATTTTTACCCTGGGAAAACCCTAATTAGGGAAAGATCCAACAACCATTTTTTAGAGAAATTGTCCAATTCAACAAGAGATAGAATCTGATTTTTCCAGTCAAACTAGGTCAAACTGACCACAATATTAATGAGTCAAACCTGGTCAAACAGACCACATTTTTTGCCTCCTGCAACTTGGTCAAAGTTTGGTAAAACAGTTTGAATTTTGGCATCCTGCAACTGCCCTGAAACTCGGTCAACTTGCCTCAGACCTGTGGTAAACCTTCCTCAGGAAATCGGTCAAATCCTGCCTCAGAAAATTTGGTCAATGTTGGTCAAACAGATCTCCTTGACTCTCTCTCCTTCACACGTGTGAACAGAGATCAGATGATCTTGTGGGTGATCTGAATTGATGCCAATGGAGGAGGATGAATGGCAATATATTGTGGATGAATGAGCCTGAATAAGTGTGTCTTTAGGGCTAGCCGACATGAACTTCGTGGATGGTTGACTTGACTTTTTGGAGGAGAACTTTGAAATTCAAAATGACTTTTTTCCCTCTTTTATTTGGAGCCGACTTGGAATCAAATTTATATTTTCCTTCTATTTTAATTTTGAGGGATTATACAATAAAATTATAAATGAATACCAACCACAGCTAACAAAATGCAACAAAGAATGGGAGAAAAGTTTTCTCCTATAGGGTTACCCATTTTGGTGAGTAACAAGACTTACATGTGCAATGAGTGTGTGGAGGTACCAGAGTGATTGTTGTACACACTGACTTATGATTATTGTACTTGGATGTAATTCGATTATTCAGGTTTTCTGCCCCAAAATCTTGGTGTTCTTGTGGAATTCATTATAATATCACTTTTAGGAGCTGTGCTTCATGTCTATATTTGGTGTGCGTTGTGTATATATGTAGGTTTATCGTGGTATTTTGGTTATTTGGTACATAATAGGTGATCAAGTGTGATCAAAGCCCCCAATGAATTATGTACAATGAGATGGAAATATTAGATGAAATGTGTAAATTACACTTACAATGCAGTCTAACTAGGTCTACTCGGAACTTCGGGACTGAGTCCCATCAAGTTGACAAGATGACTCAATCATGATAGTCCATTCATTGTTTGACATCATCACGATTGACCTGTCCTTTTTGCAGCAGTAGATGTTTAACAAAAAATACATAATATATCCATTTTATATCTTTTGGAAAACACATATATATACAACTATGCAAGCAAGTAATTTGATTTCATTTAAAACTTCATTCATGATAGCTTGAACGTCAGAGCAGTAACATGTCCCAGGAAATGCCTGTCAGCTTTCATTTTGAACTTGGAGTAGAAATGTCCTGTAATGGAACATAAAGGAATGTTTTAGTTTGCTTTTGTTGTGCATATTTTAATGGGCATTAAAGAAATTATGTTATTTTGATTTCTGAAGGAATGCTGGATGAAAGTTTTCCCTTGAATTCAAAATATTGATTATAGTAGTTACCTTTATTGGGATTGTATATTTTCTTCCAGGTACTGCTTTCAACAGAACCTAGTTTATGAAACACTATAATATCCCTGCGAGAAACTAATTCTAGGACTCTGTTGTTTCTTTCCTTCACAGGCCAGTTCTAAAAATAATGACCTCACTAAGTCAAATGTATCCTGTGGAGACGTCTGGACTGAGTATCATGAAATGGCTTGGGAGAGTATTGAGGCTGTTGCTGACCATAAAGTATACACAGCAGAAACTGTCTTAGATCTGCTACACTTTGTTGCTCCAAGATTAATGCAACGAGGAGATACTCATTTTTCTTATGGCATTGCTGACAATTTGGATGATCCAAAATATAAGCATTACAAGTACTGGTCTAATCCTCTTGAAACAAAGTAAGTGCCCATACCCCTCATTTGGTTGATAGTATCTGATTCCCATAATTGGAGTCACCGATTCACACATCTTTTTCTGCTTTCAAAATTCTCAGATCATGCTTCACAGTACCCAATATATGTAATGATTCATTCTGCACCGAGTTAAATTGTTGAATATGTATGCTGTTAATGTTCTGTAGCTGGGTTGCAGCAGTGATTTTGGTTTGATAATGCGCTCACTTGAAAATCAGTTCAAATTAAATGTGTTGACAATTTTAGTTGGCTCTTTAGTGACTTTATTGTGGTATTGGCTGTCAAGATGTATAATTGATATCCTTAATCGTTGCTGATTAAGGATGCCAAATTGTTAGACCCTGCTTCTTATTCTGATTTCATGGCTGTTTTAGTTGCATTAAGAAAAGGGATATAAATTTCATTGTAAATACCTTTCCTTTTTTTTGTCTGCTGGTGAAAATATTTTCTGTATATATAAGAATTTTTTTTACAAAAATAAATGATTTTCTTCTGTAAATTTTATTGCAGATTGCCAAATGCCCCGGATATTGAGATATACTCTATGTATGGTGTTGGAATTCCTACAGAAAGATCATATGTTTATAAATTGTCCCCTTCTGCTGACACATGCCTCATACCATTTCGAATTGACACTTCAGCAGATGGGGGGCAAGCAGAGAGCTGCCTAAAAGGAGGCGTGTACGTAACTGAAGGTGATGAAACTGTGCCATCTCTCAGTGCAGGATTTATGTGTGCCAAAGGCTGGCGAGGGAAAACTAGATTTAATCCTTCAGGCATGTCAACTTATATAAGGGAGTACCTCCATGCCCCACCTGCAAACATATTAGAAGGTCGTGGTACCCAGAGTGGTTCTCATGTTGACATAATGGGAAACTTTGCTTTGATAGAGGATATCATAAGAGTAGCAGCAGGTGCAAATGGGGAAGATATAGGTGGAGATCAAGTGTATTCTGGTATTCTAAAATGGTCTGAGAAGATTAAACTAAAGCTATAAAGTGTTCACATCATTTGTGGCATTTTCTGATGCATCTTTTACCATAAAATGTTCCAACATATAATTTCAAGTTGTGAAGCCACACAATTCTCCCGGCATTATATCTTATAGAATCAGATGATTGCTGCATTGAATATAATCCAGAGTGAGATGGATGATTTATACAACGAAAACTCACTTCATTGGAAGGTTTATGCTATGGATAAATTGGGAACTTGTAACCTGGATCTGGCTACTAAGTCATTATCCTCCTGGAATTTCTGCAGTGTTTATGCAAATTGATGGTCTTCTCAATATATATGAAATCAAAAATTTTCAAGAGTTGTTTGCTGTCACAACAATAACTTGGTCCATTCTGAGGCTCCTGGGATTATTTTCATAAGAATGGGCTTCCAACCAGTGCATATTAACAATTGATGACCAGGTTGGTTTGTGTCATGTGCACAATGAAGAAAGGTGTAACCATGATTCGTCCTCATCATCATGAACTGATTGAGGTCATATTTTTTTATCAGAGTAATCTTTTGATTGAGAGTGCTCATATTAAAATAAATTATACGATCTTCTGAAAAACTCAAGCCTGTGTGAGAAAGGCCACCTTTAGAAGTTACTCAGTTGATACTACCTTATTGGCAGGCCTATATATGCTGCACTAGCTACAATGGGCTATGCCAAATAAATTTAACTGTTGACTAGTATATAAAGAAATCACATTGCATATTCAACACTGTGATACAATGGCTTGAAACTGTATAAAAGTCACATTGCATATTCAGGTTTGAAACTGTATAAAAGTCGAGTTTCTCTTTTGTTATTTTGGTGTAAGATTAGCTATTCATATATTAATAATTGTACAAAAAATTACATGCTTCCCAGGCTCACTATGATTCTGCCTGTGATGGACATCAAAATTTTCAAAGCTTTTCATATAATCCATAGGACATCTGTTCTAGGAATTCTGGTTATGGTTATAGAGAAATTACCTTTGCTGCTTCTGAGGAAAAAAATAACAAACCAGCATTCTGTTCTGTAGCTCATATCGGGTTGAGTAGTGAGTACTATTTCTAATATTTGATAAAATAGAAAATTTAAAAAGAGAGCTAGGAACAAACAGAGAGGCACCTAGTCCTCAGCTTCAGAGGCCGAGTCCACATAAATGAGAGGAGGATTGGTATCTGCAGGACCTTCTTTGCCTGGTGATTGGTTCCATTGGTTCTGAGCTTTGTCCAACTGCTTCCATATCCCAGGACCCACAGAGGCTTGACCAAGGCCTCATATTTCTTGTCCAAGTAGTCCAGTTGATCTGTTATGGCTTTATGTTGCATTTCCAGAGTATCCAATATGACCACCTGTTGAATGCCAATGCCCTGCTTTTCTATTACTTGGGCAATGATTTATTTAATATGCCAGTGAATATCAATGCGCTTGAAGTATTTGTGTATCGATCAATTCTGCATCATTAGCCTGCGAAGATCTGTTGGCTCATTTCTTCCTTACCTTCTGCTCAATTCTTTCAATTTCTACCTTGATTTTTGTAGTGAATCGCTTGTGATAATGCATTGATCGCTTGTGATAATGCATTGATCGCTTGTGATAATGCATTGCAGCCTCTCTGAATTCCCCCTTTTCCTTGGTTACCCTATCGGTGGGAGTACCTTTACTGGATTTCTTGCAGGACCGAGACTTGCCACTCCTCTTAGACTGAGATTTGTTCTCCCCTCTGGTCGCAATCATTTCCTTATGATGGCTTCCATGCTTGAAGACTAGTTCTGTTCCCTCGTACACCCAACAAAGAACTCGTGGGGACCAGGAATCTCCAACCAGTTACTGCGAACCTCAGACTGAGTGAAAAGAGGTTACTTCCATTTGCTGACAAAGCCACAGCATTTCCCCAATCCCCATGACCCTAGGAAACTGTGAAATTACCTGCCTTGCCTCATTCACTCTTGGAGCTCTAACCACATCAGAGTGAAGTTTTTGAAGGCTCTATCAAAATGCAGCTCAAACATGAACCATCCAAGGCATTGTCTAAACTAGTAAGCAAAAGGAATACTAACCACAAGCCATGGAACTCCAGGGCATATTTTTCATGCAGATCCTTGATGGCCTTTCTCAATATTCATCATTGAAGCAATCCGATTGAAGCTAACAATCTCTTGCCAATGCCAAGCTATCATCGCTGTAAGGAGGGGAGCTAATCTGATTTTGATTGAAGGAATGAAGGGACAGACGGAGGTCGTTCACCTTGCCCTCCTTATTCTATTCACACACTCTATCATAATGCCGATTCCTTGCCACCAGTGAGCTAAAGGGACGGGCCTCTTTCTTGCCCTTAACTCGTGTACCCGACACACTACACGTGGTGAAGTCGAGTTTCTCTTAGATGTCACTGTAGATTTCCACTCTTCAATCCCTCACACAACAACCCCTATTATTTTTTTTTTTTTTTTTCACCTGGTTGCTTGTTGCTTCATCTCAGGTTCTGTGCTCCTAGGACTACACAATTACATCTTACTGTGTTCTCTTTTTCTCTACTCTACTTCCCACAAAATGGAATGTCACATCTTGTATATATTCATTTGGTTTGGATACAATGAATTCTTTCTTTATACAATAGTGAACTACGAAAATAAATCTCTTTGTTTTGGAATTCACAAATAACAATTACTTGTTTGAGGTATTCGTTACAATGCTTGCAAATAGGCATGGTGTAGATGGAATAGTATGAAGTATTATTTGATGAAAGTTCAATGCTACGTTAGAATACGACATGAAGCATTATTTAAAGTCTCTGTAAGGTGCAGGGACATAAAAGTGAGCACCAGAAAGCCCATGCATGCAATCCAAATGGTAGCTAGTACGTAAATTAACTATTGGGTTTAGTAGATTAGTTATCATTACCACAAGTGAAATTGACAGAGGATGGATGGTGGACCTAGAGATGTGCATCTGGTGATTTGACCAGTTTTCTATTAAACTTTGGTGCTCGCTTTCTATGTGAAAGCATTACTGAATAGATATATTTGTTTATGGATATCTAATTTCTAATTTTACTTTAATAATCTATTACTGATGACGTAGGTACTCTCCATTGATTGTGCTGGGAATGACAAGTACCATATTAGTGTAGCTTTATAATGTATATAAGCATATATTATGTCCTCATATTGTAGACGATGGACGATAGTTTTATGGTTGGTAGGTTTGCCATTGGTTTTGGTGAGTTAGCAATAGACATTTCACAGAAGAATCCATCATATAATGGAGAATTTGAGTTTAATTGGTTGGCTCATACATTTTTTTTTGTGTTTAGGGTAGAAGAGTATATTTCTATAAATGGAACACTGATGTAAAAAAATGTTTAGTTGAGTAGAAGTGGCTTTTCCTTTGATCTATAGCATTGGTAATATTGTGAGAAAAATTGAAATTTTTTTATTCGATACCTAATTTTAGATATCTTTGAAATCTCTATATAGATTTAGTGTTTTTTTGGGTAAGGTTTAACATATTTGTTACGAGTTTGGTTTCTTTGGGATGCCTTTTATTATATCGAGTATTATATTAGCCTTAAGGCCAAGATAAGTCACCAGACACCATAATTTGAATCTTTATTGTGCTTTCTAAGGGCAAAGCCTATGGCAGCTACTTGAATTGCTAGTTTTCCTATCAAGTTATGCAATAGATGACTTTTTTGTGAACCCTTGCTGCTTTCACTAGCATGCTTAGTGTTAAGTGATATCTAAAAAGAACAATAAGAGATGTACTTCAAATAGTTTTGTTAAAGCCACACTTTAAGAGATGTACTTCAAATATTTGTTATTTCACACTAATAATATTGTAAATATGTGAAGCTTGATTTGCTAGCCGATTTTTTGCTTAGCAACACATGTATGAGTGAGCGAACCTGTCATTGTAATCTTAAAAGGCATAAGAACCCCTCCAAATAGAATCAATTCTTTTGACCATTCGTCTTCACTATTGTTAATTTCTATCTTAGGTTTGTTGGAAATTCTGAGGGGTGGTGGTGGGGTGAGGGGGTTGAATCAATGTTTCAAAAATTTCAAGAGTTAAAGATAATTGAGCATTAACCAATAACATCACATCAAGGAATACACAAGAATTATATGAACAATTTATTTATATTACAAGGGAAAACTTTTGATTTACTAGCGACAACTGGTAGGGATACAACCCCAAATCGTTTACCTGCACTACTGGAAGGAGCTACAACCTTTGGTTTACCAACACCCACTAGAAGGAGGTGACAACCTCCTAAAGGAAGCTATAACTTCCTTGCCTAGCACCGCCTTGCCACCCTTAACAATAAAATATAGAACAATAATTTTGAGCTCCTGTACTAGGGACAATGGCCCTCTTACAATGATGCTCAATCTTCAACAAATCACTAGCATGACACGTTCACTACAGCTATTGCTTGCATTCATTCACAATATTGCAACTCTTGTTTTAAATTGATTCCACAAGCACAAACCAATGTGCCATTGGTTTGTCCTACAACCCACTTCTACTAGTCTCAAATTTGATCTCAGAAAACATAGACTCATCACACTGTCACCTTCAACATCAAGTCTGCTCCTTGAATGTCCAAGATATACTGTTGATACTTTGACTTGTAGTGATCCTCAAAACATATAATTTAACGACAAAAATATTATGATTCATACCTACAACTTGTTTAAATAAGCCTCATTCAATCCTCAATAAAGCTCCTCACTACTGCTTGAACAACCAATTCTCCTGCACTGAAACTAAGCCTAAACAAACCTCTCTTCAACAATGTATACATGACTTGGATTAGTCTTAGATTAGCCACAAAAATGTCTTGGAATACAATTCACAATCTGTCTTAGGAAAGCTTGAAATCAATCTCAAAAGAGCCACTAGTTAGGCCTCAGAAAGTTTGAATCAGCTTCAGGAAGGGGCTTGAATTTTTCTCAGAAATCTCAGGATCAGATTGCCTTAGGTGTTGAAATATGTAACTAGGTTCAGTGTTCATAATGAAATGTGTAATCGTGATTTTAGGTAATTAATGTAAGGAAGGAAAATAAAATTATCTTACATGCGTTTCATGCTTAAGGAATTTTATTTTTATAAATCAAGCTCCCATTGTGAGCTATTAAGATTGGTCATTAAGTCATAAAGCCAATTGTGTCATTGTCATGTATTGAAGACCCATTTGGGCATGTTACATATGTTGGAAAACACTGAGGGGGTGGGGTGCGGGTGGATGAATCAATATTCCTTAGCGATTAGCACTTTTAAATCTTTTCAGAGCATTAGTTAATCTTCAATTATTATTAACGTTTATGCAGTAATAAAATTAAATAAAAGAACACAGGAGGCACAAATATTTTAGGTGGAAAACCCCCTCCGGGTCAAAAACCACCGAATGCTTTTTTAATAAATTCTTTAATCTTTAGCCTCAATTGAAATGAAAGCAACAACTTCCTAGAATTCTAGAAAAACATTCTTCTCCAGCTCCCACTGGATGGAGTTATGGACGCTCCAACGCCCGAGATTCTTCAGTAGTCAACTGAACGGATGCCCCAACACCCAATGAGCTACCACTCACCCTAGCACCAACCTACCACCTTGAAGTTTTCACAGGCTTGAACTTGTTGGTGACTTCATGCACCAACCTAGCAACACCCTACCACACCATAGAAGAATAAAAGAAGAATGGACTCTCGTACCAAGGAAAATGGTCCACTTTACAATGATATAGAATGATGTAGAAGAAGAAGACACACTAGACCATAACCCCAACTATGACACAACCACCTAATGATGATCCTAGACCTCTCGACACTGCCTCTTCAACTGTTGGCAGATAGACACTTGTACAATTTTTACAATGATTCTTTTACAATGACTCTGTACAATGATACTTTTACAATGTTTGTATGCAGCGCTGCCCACTTGAAGACTTCATGTGGTGAACTTCTTGCTGCTGTTTTGCACCTTGGTTTCTGCTCGTGTCATGCTACCCTTTCTCACTCTTCAGAACATTAGATTATGCATTGAGTCTTCTCTTGATGAATATATAATACCTGCAAAAAGTTTCAAGGAAATACCCATGACATGATAATAGAAAAACTTACCTCATCCAACAGAGCATATGTCAGTGCTAAACAAAAATAACAAATTAGATTACAAAGAACCTAATGCAATTAAGATATGAACATACATATACAGAATATACTTACTTGTAGCTTACCTCTGCTACATCATTTTATTGCACCTTGCTCTTTACTGCCCTAGAAAGTCAGGTCCTTTGCACCCGTTGACAACACTTGATGTAGTTTTTTTCTTGCTTTCTAGGAGCACGATATTTAATCTAATGTGTCTTTGTGATTTCATATCCCCAATATGTGATCTTCGGTTCTATAGTAGCCCTCTGAGTCTTCTTTTCAATGCCATAGGTCTGACTCGATTTGGATTCTTCAAGCCAAAGTTATGCCCAATCTCTCACAATGACCTAATTATGGACTAGTTCAGTAGAGCGAACTTGTACGACGTGTCACATGTCACTGTTTCCTCCTTTGGCTCTGAAATTTGATACAAAGAAAACTACAGTCCGTGCACTATTTGCCACTTTTTAATGAATTCCAATCCTCTTCTTAGAGAAAAAGTATGACAATTTTCCCAAGGTCACTTCTTTGAGATGAAATTTGGTAGCCTGCAAAAACCCTAACTTCCGCAGATCATATCTCCGAAAATATAGCGAACCAAGATCTGAAATTCAGTCACAACGTTCATCAGGATTGCGAATCAAATGGGTTTTAATATCAGAATCTAAGACTTCGTAGAAATGAAGTTATAGCGAAAATGCCACGATCACTACATTTGGAGGATATATGAGATTTCTTTTTATAGAGTTGAGAGGGGCTTCTATAAAGAATGTTGGAGGGATTTTAGGAGCTTAAAAACTTATTAATTAATGACCAAAACCAATTATGAGTGCCATCCCACAACCCCATAGGGTTTTAGCCCACTAACTGGGGTTACTAACTTCAAACATGAATATCTCTCAAACCGTGAAGAGTCACTTGGCGTGCCATATATCAACGGAAACATCTCGACGAGTAGAATCCATCTAGAGGATCCTTGACTCAAAATAGAGTAAGTTATCAAGTCAAAATTCCCTTGCAAGATCAGGGTAGCCCTTGGGGTTGCTTGGGTTGACATCAATGACAACCTCAGATCATCTTTAGATCAACAATCTCCCCCATTGGCATTGATGGCAACACAAGTACTCCCCCTGCGATCAGGGAACCTCTTCCTACTACCTTCTCTCCCCCTTTGACATCAATGGCAAAGGATAACCCCCCCTGACACATAACCATCCTATGGACCTGTACACACTTCCACTCCCCCTTTATTTTCTGAATAAGGAAAATCTAATGAGAACTTGGGAGAATCCCAGGCTTCTGGCGAAGATATTCAAATGCTTCACGAGGTAAAGTTTTAGTGAAGATATCAACGATTTTTTCTTTTGTACCAACATATTCAAGCTTGATATTGTTTTCGGTGACCTGCTCTCTAAAGAAATGATATTTAATCGGAATGTGCTTCGTTTTGGAATGAATCACAAGATTCTTGGAGATACTGATCGCGCTGGTGTTATCGCAAAATATGGGAATAGGCTCATCAAACTTTACCTGAAGATCTTGAAAAGTTTTCTTCATCGAGAGAACTTGAGTACAACAAGATGCTACCGCGATATATTCTACTTCTGCTGTGGATAACGAGATTGAGGTTTGCTTTTTGCTCAACCATGATACGAGACAACCACCTAGATAGAATGCTGCTCCACTAGTACTCTTACGATCATCAATGCTTCCTGCCCAATCTGCATCTATAAAGGCTTGAATAATGAGATTGTTGCCCTTGGGATGCCACAAGCTATATTTTGTTGTGCCCTTTAGATATCGAAGAATTCTTTTGACGACAATAATATGATATTCTTTTGGTGTTGCTTGGAATCTTGCTACTTGTCAAACTGCTTGCAAAACATTTGGTCAGGAGGCTGTTACATATAGAAGACTACCAATCATAGATCTGTACAACCTCTGATCCACATCCTTAGATGAGTCGTCTATGCTCAATTTGCAACTTGTTATCATCAGAGTAAGGACAGGTTTTCAATCTTCCATTTTGAATTTCTTAACATTTCCTTGATGTACTTGGCTTGACATATAAATACTCTTTTCTCTTGCTGAAATATTTGAAGCCCTAAGAATTATGTCAACTCACCAAGTAAAGACATTTCGAACTCACTTTGCATCTTTCTAGCAAAGTTCTTACTTAGTCGATCATCATTGCGACTAATGATTATATCATCCACATATACCTCTACGATTGTAAATTATCTTTACCTATTTGTACGTAAAGATTGCTATTAGAAGTACCTTTCTTGAACCCTTGTTGACGTAGATATCGATCAATACGAGCATACCATGCTTTGCGAGCCTACTTGAGACCATACAGATCCTTCTTTAACCTGCAAACATAGTCTTCTTTTTTCTGATAGTAGAAAACCTTCAAGTTGTTCGATGTAAACTTCTTCTAATTCGCCATTCAGAAATGATGACTTAACATATATTTGGTAGACTTTTATTTTTCTTGAACATGCATAGGCGAGAAACATCCGAATGGCTTCCATTCTGGCAACTGGTGAAAATGTTTCGTTGAAATCAATTCCTTCCACTTGTGCATATCGTTTGCAGACTAATCTTGTCTTGTTCTTGGTAACCTATAATCCTTCAATTGTTTTGCTCCCCCTGAACCTTTAATGAAACTACCATCTTGTTCAAACTACCTTCCTGTTAGTCGTAGACTTGTGCCATATACTGTTGCATAGACTCCTCTTGTACAAACATTAAGGAGTCAACAAGCCAGATTGTTCAAAATAGTGATTCACCTCACGGGCCATCTTGACTTGAGTCATTATCTGAAGCAACGACTAATTCCTCATGACATTTTGCTTTTACAAATCCTGAAAGCATAAGTGCTGAAACCTTGTTATCTGCTTTGTCTTCCTGTACCTGTTTCCTTTTCCAGACCTTCTTATTCCTGCAATCTTGAGCCATGTGCCCATACTTATGACACTTGAAGCATTTAATGTTGTCCATAGGTGATTCCATCTGATATCTGCAACCACAAGTGCTATGCCCATAGTTATGGCATTTGAAACATTCAATATTTGGCCCATCTAGCACGTATTCTATTCTGACAAAATCATCGTGGAACCTGTCTCGTGATCCTGCAAACTTGCTTCTAGGGTTTTGCAGATAATGGTTGTGTCTATCAAAAACTACACAATCCCTAGCAATATGTCCGTAGTTAGCACATAAAAAGCAATAACCATTAAACAAATAAACATACCTGGAAGATTTTTCATTCGTCTTTGGATACATTGTTGTAGTTTCTTGTGGTCCTTTGTTGTTGATTTCTTTGGTCTTTTTCTTTGGAGTTGCAACATTCTTCTTTGGCTTTTCACTTTGATCAACTTCCTTCTTAGAATCATCCTGCGAAGCTGTGGAGCTTGTACCTTCATCAACTAGAGCTTTACCATCTTTAATTGCCTTCATTTTCTCTTCTTCATCTGTCTTATCTTGTAAATATTCTTTTTTTGATCCCTTGAGTTTGTTGATCTCATCACAAGTTGCATCAAGTTCTTGCTTTTGAGCAAGATCTTCTTGAAACCATCTTTTCAAGACGTTCCTCATTTTTTCTGCCTCCTCAACTTGTAGCCTGAGAAGAGTGGTCTTCTCTACTTCTCTGTTGAGAACCTGTATCTGTTTCTTCTGCTTCTCATTTTCAATCCTGAGCCTGCTTACTTCTATTGAAGATGTTTCTAATTCCTTTTTCTTTTGGTCAACAATGGATATTTATCCTTGATTAGATTCATTCCTTTCAATTTCTGCTTCCTACATCTATTTTGTGATCTTGCTAATCTCTACAAATGTTGTGTCGAGTTCTTGTTTCTTATGTTGGACTTCTCTCTTGAGGTCTCGTGTTGCTGTATTATTTCTTTCTTCCAACTTCTTTTGAAGTGACTCTTTAATACATTTGTGTTCTTCAACTTCAATTTTGAGACCTTGAACTTGTTCTTCAAGAGTATTGGAACGGATCTTCTCAGCCTTGAGCTCTTTTATAAGCTTGATTGTCTCCTTAGAAAATTCTTCTATGGTCAACCCTTCTTCATCATACTCAGAAGGATCCGAATTTTCAGTAACATCTTGACCTAATTTCTTTGTTGAATAGAGATTATGAAGCTTTTCCCAAAGAGGTTTAGCTATTGAACATTGAACAACTTTTGTTTTCACATAATTTGGCAAAACATTCAAAATTACATTCATGGCCTTTGAATTGTACCTTTTAGCTTTGTCAGTATATGTGTCTCCAAAAACAATTAATTCCCATACTACATGTGCCTGCAAAGATACTTCCATCCTAGATTCCCATATCCAGTAATTATCTGCATCAAAATTAGGGGTTGATACACAATACTCACTTTCTTGAGATTTTGTTGTACCTGTGCCTTTCTTTGAAATCCTTGTAACCCACTTTTTTGACTTTCCCATCTCTATGCTCTGAAAATTGACTTCCAGCGGTTACGTTGTTACTGAAGGAACCAAGCTCTGATACCAATTGTTGGAAAATACTTGGGGGGGGGGGGGGGTGAATCAATATTCCTTAGCAATTATCACTTTTAAATCTTTTCAGGGCATTAGTTAATATTCAATTATTATTAATGTTTATGCAGTAATAACGGTAAATAAAAGAACACAGGAGGCACAAAGATTTTAGGTGGAAAATCCCCTCCGGGTCAAAAACCACTTAACACTTTTCTAATAAATTCTTTAATCTTCAGCCCCAACTAAAATGAAAGCAACAACTTCCTAGAAATCTAGAAAAGCATTCTTCTCCAGCGCCCACTGGATGGACACTCCAACGCTAGAGATTCTTCAGTAGTCAACTAAACGGATGCCCCAAAACCCAATGAGCTACAACTCACCCTAGCACCACCCCACCACCCTGAAGTTTTCACAGGCTTGAACTTGTTGGTGACTTCGTGCACCAGCCTAGCACCACCATACCATCCTATAGAGGAATAAAAGAAGAATGGACTCCCATACCAAGGAAAATGGTCCACTTTACAATGATATAGAATGATGTAGAAGAACAAGACACACTAGACCATAACCCCAACTATGACACAACCACCTAATGATGATCCTAGACCTTCGGACACTCTTCTTCAACTCTTGGCAGATAGACACTTGTACAACTTTTACAATGGCTTTGTACAATGATACTTTTACAATGTCTATATGCAGTGCTGCCCACTTGAAGACTTCATGTGGTGAACTTCTTGCTTTTGTTCTGCACCTTGATTGCTGCTCTTGTCATGCTACCCTTTCTCACTCTTCATAACATTAGATTATGCATTGAGTCTTCTCTTGATGAATATATAATACCTGCAAAAAGTCTTGAAGGAAATACCCATGACATGATAATAACAAAACTTACCTCATCCTACAGAGCACATGTCAGTGCTAAACAAAAACAACAAATTAGAATACAAAGAACCTAATGCAATTAAGAGATGAACATATATATACAGAAGATACTTACTTGTAGCTTAGCTCTGCTGCATCATTTTGCTGCACCTTGCTCTTTGCTGCCCTAGAAAATCAGGTCCTTTGCACCCCTTGACAAAACTTGATGTAGTTTTTTCTTGCCTTCTAGGAGCACGATATTTAATCTGATGTATATTTGTGATTTCAAATCTCCAATATGTGATCTTCGGTTCTGTACTAGCACTCCCAGTCTTCTTTCCAATGCCACAGGTCTGACCCGATTTGGATTCTTCAAGCCAACTTTATGCCCAATCCCTCACAATGCCCTAATTATGGACTAGTTCAGTAGAGCAAACTTGTACGGCGTGTCGCGTGTCACTGTTTCCTCCTTCGACTCTAAAATTGATAAAAAGAAAACTATAGCATGTGTACTATCTGCCACTTATGACAGAATTCCAATCCTCTTCTCAGAGAGAGAGAGTTATCACGATTTTCCCAAGGTCACTTCTTTGAGATGAAATTCCGCAACCTGCAAAAAACCTAACTTCCATAGATCATATCTCCGAAAAATATAGTGAACCACGATCTGAACTTCGGTCACAACGTTCATCAGGATTGCAAATCAAATGGGTTTTAATTTTAGAATTGAGATTTCTTTTTATAGAGTTGAGAGGGGCTTCTATAAAGAATGTTGGAGGGATTCTAGGAGCTTAAAAAATTATTAATTAATGAACAAAACCAATTATGAGTGTCATGCCACAACCCCATAGGGTTTTAGCCCACTAACTGGGGTTACTAACATCAAACACGAATATCTGTCAAACTGTGAAGAATTACTTGGCATGCCATATATCAACGAAAACATCTCGACGAGTAGAATCCATCTAGAAGATCCTTGACTCAAAATAGATTAAGTTGTCATGTAAGAATTCCCTTGCAAGATTAGGGTAGCCCTGATGTTTCTTGGGTTGACATCAATGACAACCTCAAATCATCTTTAGATCAACAATCTCCCCCTTTGGCATTGATGGCAACACAAGTACTCCCCCTGCGATCAGGGCACATCTTCCTATTTCCTTCTCTTCCCCCTTTGACATCAATGGCAAAAGGTAACTCCCCGTGACACACAACCATCTTGCGGACCTGTACACACTTCCACTCCCACTTTATTTTCTAAATAAGGAAAATCTAATGAGAACTTGGGACAATCCCAAGCTTCTAGCGAAGATATTCAAATGCTTCACAAGGTAAAGGTTTAGTGAATATATCAACGATTTTTTCTTTTGTACCAACATATTCAAGCTTGATATTGTTTTTGGCGACCTGCTCTCTAACGAAATGATATTTAATCGGAATGTGCTTCGTTTTGGAATGCATCACAAGATTCTTGGAGACACTGATGGCGCTGGTGTTATCGCAAAATGGAATAGGCTCATCAAACTTGACCTGAAGATCTTGAGAAGTTTTCTTCATCTAGAGAACTTGAGTACAACAAGCTGCTGCGGCGATATATTCTACTTTTGCTGTGGATAACGAGATTGAGGTTTGCTTTTTGCTCAACCATGATACGAGACAACCACCTAGATAGAATGTTGCTCCACTAGTACTCTTACGATCATCAATGCTTCCTTCCCAATCTGTGTCTGTAAAGGCTTGAATAATGAGATTGTTTCCCTTGGGATACCACAAGCCAGATTGTGTTGTGCCCTTTAGATATCGAAGAATTCTTTTGACGACAATAATATGATATTCTTTTGGTGCTGCTAGGAATCTTGCTACTTGTCCAACTGCTTGCATAACATCTGGTCGGGAGGCTGTTACATATAGAAGAATACCAATCATAGATCTATACAACCTCTAATCCACATCCTTAGATGAGTCGTCTATGCTCAATTTTCAACCTGTTACCATCAGAGTAAGGACAGGTTTGCAATCTTCCATTTTGAATTTCTTGAGCATTTCCTTGATGTACTTGGCTTGACATATAAATATTCCTTTCTCTTGCTGAGATATTTGAAGCCCTAAGAATTATGTCAACTCACAAAGTAAAGACATTTCGAACTCACTTTGCATCTTTGTAGAAAATTTCTTACTTAGTCGATCATGAACGCTACCAAAGATTATATCATCCACATATAACTCAATGATTGTTAAATTATCTTTACCTATTTGTACGTAAAGGTTGCTATCAACAATACCATTCTTGAACCCTTGTTGACATAGATATCCATCAATACAAGCATACCATGCCTTGGGAGCCTGCTTGAGACCATACAGAGCCTTCTTTAACCTGCAAACATAGTCTTCGCTAACCTGCAAACATAGTCTTCTTTTTTCTGATAGTAGAAAACCTTCAGGTTGTTTGATGTAAACTTCTTCTAATTCGCCATTCAGAAACGCTGACTTAACATCCATTTGGTAGACTTTTATTTTTCTTGAACATGGATAGGCGAGAAACATCCGGATGGCTTCCATTCTGGCAACTGGTGCAAATGTTTCGTCGAAATCAATTCCTTCCACTTGTGCATATCCTTTGCAGACTAATCTTGTCTTGTTCTTGGTAACCTGTAATCCTTCAACTGTTTTTCTCCCCCTGAACCTTTAATGAAACTACCATCTTGTTCAAACTACCTTCCTGTCAATCATAAACTTGTGCCATATACTGCTGCATAGACTCCTCTTCAAGCCAGATTGTTCAAAATAGTAAGTGACCTAATGGGCCATCTTGACATGAGTCATTATCTACAACAACTGCTAATTCCTCATGACATTTTGCTTTTAAAAATCTTGAAAGCATAACTGCTGAAACCTTGTTATCTGCTTTGTCTTCCTGTACCTGTTTCCTTTTCCAGACCTTCTTATTCCTGCAATCTCGAGCCATGTGCCCATAGTTATGACACTTGAATCATTCAATGTTGTCCATAGGCGATTCCATCTGATATCGGGAACCACAAGCACTATGGCCATAGTTATGGCATTTGAAATATTCAATATTTGGCCCATCTAGCACGTATTCTCTTCTGACAAAATAATCATGGAACTTGTCTCGTGATCCTGCAAACTTGCTTCTAGGGTTTTGTAGATAATGATTGTGCCTGTCAAAAGCTTCACAATCCCTAGCCATATGTCCATAGTTAGCACATAAAAAGCAATAACCATTAAATAAACAAACATACCTGGAATATTTTTCATTATTATTTGGAGGCGTTGTAGTTTCTTGTGGTCCTTTGTTCTTGATTGCTTTGGTCTTGTTCTTTGGAGTTGCAACATTCTTCTTTGGCTTTTCACTTTGATCAACTTCCTTCTTAGAATCATCCTGCGAAGATGTGGAGCTTGTACCTTCATCAACTAGAGCTTTACCATCTTTAATTGCCTTCATTTTCGCTTCTTCATCTGTCTTATCTTGTAAGTATTCTTTTTGCGATCCCTTGAGTTTGTTGATCTCATCATGAGTTGCATCAAGTTCTTCTTGCTTTTGAGCAAGATCTTCTTGAAACCATCTTTTCAAGATCTCCCTTCTTTTTTTGCCTCCTCAACTTGTAGCTTGAGAAGAATGGTCTTCTCTACATCTCTGTCGAGAACCTGTATCTGTTCCTTCTGCTTCTCATTTTCAATCCTGAGCCTGCTTACTTCTATTGAATATGTTTCTAGTTCCTTTTGCTTGCGTCAACAATGGGTATGTATCTTTGATCAGATTGCTTCCTTTCAATTTTTTCTTCCTGCATCTGTTGTGTGATCTTGCTAATCTCTGCAAATGTTGTGTCGAGTTCTTGTTTCTTATGTTGGACTTCTCTCTTGAGGTTACGTGTCACAATATTATTGATTTCTTCCAACTTATTTTGAAGTGGCTCTTCAATACATTTGTGTTCTTCAACTTCAATTTTGAGACCTTGAACTTGTTCTTCAAGAGTATTGGAACAGATCTTCTCAGCCTTGAGCTCTTTTATAAGCTTGATTGCTTCCTTAGAAAATTCTTCTATGGTCAACCCTTCTTCATCATACTCAGAAGGATCCGAATTTTCAATAACATCTTGACTTGATTTCTTTGTTGACTAGAGCTTATGAAACTTTTCCCAAAGAGCTTTAGCTGTTGAACATTGACCAACTTTTGTTTTCACAGAATTTGGCAAAACATTCAAAATTACATTCATGGCCTTTGAATTGTACCTTTTAGCTTCGTCGGTAGATGTGTCTCCAGAAACAATTGATTCCCATACTACATGTGCCTACAAAGGTACTTCAATCCTAGATTCCCATATCTAGTAATTATCTGCATCAAAATCAGCGGTTGGTACACAATACTCACTTTCTTGAGATTTTGTTGTACCTGTGCCTTCCTTTTAAATCCTTGTAACCCGCTTCTTTGACTTTCCCATCTCTATGCTCTAAAAACTGACTTCAAATGGTTAAGATGTTACTGAAGGAACCAAGCTCTCATACCAATTATTGGAAAATACTGAGGGGGAGGTGAATCAATATTCCTTAGCAATTAATAGTTTTAAATCTTTTCAGAGCATTAGTTAATCTTCAATTATTATTAATGTTTATGCAATAATAACAGTAAATAAAAGAACATAGGAGGCACAAATATTTTAGGTGGAAAACCCTCTCTGGGTCAAAAACCACCAAACACTTTTCCAATAAATTCCTTAATCTTCAGCCCCAACTGAAATGAAAGCAACAACTTCCTATAATTCTAGAAAAGCATTCTTTTCCAGCTCCCACTGGATGGACGCTTCAACGCCCGAGATTCTTTAGTAGTCAACTGAACGGATGCCCCAACACCCAATGAGCCACAACTCATCCTCGCACCACCCTACCACCCTGAATTTTTCATAGGCTTGAACCTGTTGGTGACTTCATCCACCAACCTAGCACCACCCTAACATCCTATAGAAGAATAAAAGAAGAACGGATTCCATACCAAGGAAAATGGTCCACTTTACAATGATATAGAATGATATAGAAGAAGAAGACACACTAGACCATAGCCGCAACTATGACACAACCACCTAATGATGATCCTAGACCTCTTGACACTGCCTCTTCAACTCTTGGTAGATAGACACTTGTACAACTTTTACAATGATTCTTTTACAATGACTTTGTACAATAATACTTTTACAATGTTTGTATGCAGTGTTGCCCACTTGAAGACTTCATGTGCTGAACTTCTTGATGTTGTTCTGCACCTTGATTGCTACTCTTGTCATGCTACCCTTTCTCACTCTTCAAAACATTAGATTATGCATTGAGTCTTCTCTTGATGAATATATAATCCCTGCAAAAAGTCTTCAAGGAAATACCCATGACATGATAATAGCAAAACTTACCTCATCCTGCAGAGCATATGTGAGTGCTAAACAAAAACAAAAAATTAGAATACAAAGAACCTAATGCATTAAGAGATGAACATACATATACAGAAGATACTTACCTGTAGCTTACCTTTGCTACATCATTTTGTTGCACCTTGCTCTTTGCTGCCCTAGAAAGTGAGGTCCTTTGCACCCATAGACAACACTTGATGTAGTTTTTTCTTGCCTTCTAGGAGCATGATATTTAATCTGATGTATCTTTGTGAATTAAAATCCCCAATATGTGATCTTCGGTTCTATAGTAGCCCTCTGAGTCTTCTTTCCAATGCCACAGGTCTGACCCGATTTGGATTCTTCAAGCCAAAGTTATGCCCAATCTCTCACATCGACCTAATTATGGACTAGTTCAGTAGAGTGAACTTGTACGACGTGTCGCGTGTCACTGTTTCCCCCTTCGGCTCTGAAATTGATACATAGAAAACTAGAGTCCGTGCACTATACATCACTTTTTACAGAATTCCAATCCTCTTCTCAGAGAGAGAGTTATGACGATGTTGCGAAGGTCACTTCTTTGAGATGATATTCGGTAGCCTGCAAAATCCTAACTTCCACAGATCATATCTCTGAAAATATAGCGAACCATGATATGAAATTTAGTCACGACGTTCATCAAGATTGTGAATCAAATGGGTTTTAATTTCAGAATCTAAGAATTCACAGAAATGAAGTTATAGCGAAAATGCCACGATCACTACATTTGGAGGATATATGAGATTTCTTTTTATAAAGTTGAGAGGGGCTTCTATAAAGAATGTTGGAGGGATTTTAGGAGCTTAAAAAATTATTAATTAATGACCAAAACCAATTATGAGTGCCATGCCACAACCCCATAGGGTTTCCATAGGGTTTTAGCCCACTAACTGGGGTTACTAACTTGAAACATGAATATCTCTCAAAATGTGAAGAATTACTTGGCGTGCCATATATCAACGGAAACATCTCGATGAGTAGAATCCATCTAGAGGATCTTTGACTCAAAATAGAGTAAGTTGTCAAGTAAAAATTCCCTTGCAAGATCAGGGTAGCCCTTGGTGCTGCTTGGGTTGACATCAATGACAACCTCAGATCATCTTTAGATCAACAATCTCCCCCTTTGGTATTGATGGCAACACAAGTACTCCCCATGCGATCAGGGAACCTCTTCATATTGCCTTCTCTCCCCCTTTGACATCAATGTCAAAGGGTAACTCCCCCTGACACACAACCATCCTGTGGACCTGTCCACACTTCCACTCCCCCTTTATTTTCTGAATAAGGAAAATCTAATGAGAACTTGGGAGAATCCCAAGCTTCCGGCGAAGATATTCAAATGCTTCACGAGGTAAAGGTTTAGTGAAGATATCAACAATTTTTCTTTTGTACCAACATATTCAAGCTTGATATTGTTTTCAGTGACCTGCTCTCTAACATAATGATATTTAATCGGAATGTGCTTTGTTTTGGAATGCATCACAAGATTCTTGGAGATATTGATGGCACTGGTGTTATCGCAGAATATGGGAATAGGCTCATCAAACTTGACCTGAAGATCTTGAAAAGTTTTCTTCATCTAGAGAACTTGAGTACAACAAGTTGTTGCTGTGATATATTGTACTTCTGCTGTGGATAATGATATTGAGGTTTTCTTTTTTCTCAACCATGGTACGAGACAACCACCTAGATAGAATGCTACTCCATTAGTACTCTTACGATCATCAACGCTTCCTGCCCAATCTGCATCTGTAAAGGCTTGAACAATGAGATTGTTGCCCTTGGGATACCACAAGCCATATTCTGTTGTGCCCTTTAGATATCAAATAATTCTTTTGATGACAATAATATGATATTCTTTTGGTGCTGCTTGGAATCTTGCTGCTTGTCCAACTACTTGCATAACATCTGGTCGAGAGGCTGTTACATATAGAAGACTACCAATCATAGATTTATACAACCTCTGATCCACATCCTTAGATGAGTCATCTATGCTCAATTTGCAACCTATTACCATTGGAGTAAGGACGGGTTTGCGATCTTCCATTTTGAATTTCTTGAGCATTTCCTTGATGTACTTGGCTTGACATGTAAATATTCCTTTCTCTTGCTGAGATATTTGAAGCCCTAAGAATTATGTCAACTCACCAAGTAAGGACATGTCGTAATCAATTTTCATCTTTGTAGCAAAGTTCTTACTTAGTCGGTCATCATTGCTACCAAAGATTATATCATCGACATATACCTCAACGATTGTTAAATTTTCTTTACCTATTTGTACGTAAAGATTGCTATCAACAATACCTTTCTTGAACCCTTGTTGATGTATATATCCATCAATATGAGCATACCATGCTTTGGGAGTCTGCTTGAGACCATACAGAGCTTTCTTTAACCTGCAAACATAGTCTTCTTTAACCTGCAAACATAGTCTTCTTTTTTATGATAGTAGAAAACTGTTAGGTTGTTCGATGTAAACTTCTTCTAATTCACCGTTCAGAAATGCTGACTTATTATCCATTTGGTAGAATTTTACTTTTATTGAACATTCATAAGCGAGAAACATCCGCATGGCTTCCATTCTGGCAACTAGTGCAAATGTTTCGTTGAAATCAATTCCTTCCACTTATGCATATCCTTTGCAGACTAATCTTGTCTTGTTCTTGGTAACCTGTAATCCTTTAACTGTTTTGCTCCCCCGAACCTTTAATGAAACTACCATCTTGTTCAAACTACCTTCCTGTCAATCGTAGACTTGTGCCATATACTTATTGAAGTTTCTAAATTTACTTAGTTTAGAAACCCTTCATGCACTTTTCCTCATTTATTCCTACCTACTTGTTATTTTTCTTTAACAAGTTATTTACAGAGTAAATACTGAAAATAAACACCAGTGCATGCTCAACATATTACAGATCAGTGACTAAAAGAAACAAGAACAAACACACCACATGATACCATTATTTTTGGACCAATGTCCTCGGAAAAACCCAATGCGGGAAAACCGGTGCAGTTATTTGAGGGTTTTCTTATTAAGCAATATCAGAGTAAAATCTAGGTGTCGAAACTGGCGCACCTAATAGAGAATTTCCTTATCAGCTATACCTCACAGTTTGAGAGAAATATCCTAGCTAAAACCCCAGAAAATCCTTCCGGTAGTTCTTCAACACAAAACTGCTCTTGCAACCCCAGTGTCAGCGCAATTTGGACTGCGTCAGCCCCTCTCTATCCCACGTTGGCCCTGTGTCAGCGTTTCTTGGCCTACGTCAACCCCAGGAGACCCTTCGTCAGCTTTTTGAGCCTCTGCGTCAGACACGTTGGCCTCTTTAGTGCTCTGCGCAGCACTTGGCTGCGTCTACGTGGCCCTGCGTGAGCCCTTGCTGGCTTTGCGTCACTCTCCCTGGCTACTGCGTTGCTCTCCCGACACAATCTCTACCTTCTCTATTTCTCTGTACTCAATGCCCCTCAGTTGCTCTCCCGATCATTGATTCTATCTCTCTTAGCAAACCCCGCTTTAGAGAATAGAATGACTAATCATCTGGTGTGATCTCCAAGTGACCCTCAAGCCTCCTCTTATATTTTTCCTGTTGACATCTCAACAGCTGAGATTAAGTCCCTAATCAATGATTAAGATTAGATCTGGCTTGATCCATGTCTTTTGGACCATTCTAACACAGATTCATATTAATACACATTAATATTTTATTTTCCCTAAGTTTAGACTTAGGGACTCCATTAAAAATATTAATTATTTTAATATCTCCTAATATGTTTAGAATCTACCCAAACCCTTTCTGGGTATTGGAGATATCATGTACCCCAACCTCTCCACCAAATTTCATGGCTAGAGAACATCTGATGCTACCCCAAATCAACACTCCCTCTTAGCGAGTACTGCGCTCTAGCAATACCCCTCACTGAGTATTACTCTGATCATCCGACATCGGTACCTGTGCTGATGTTAGGCCTTCCCGCCCACCATCCTCTACAATGCTACCTCCTGTACTGCTACCCATGGTTCTGCCACTGCCACTGCTGCATCTGTACAATAGCTCCCTCTACATTCGTGCTGCTGCTAGTCCTTCCTCCCAGCACTGCATCTGCACTGCACTTGCTCTGATCATGTTGCATCGTGTTGCCCACTGCAACTCAGTTATTGAGAATTAAGTAACTGATCTCCCAACTGACCTCTCTGTTGGGCTAGAGACCTCCATTGATGCTGAAGCTCCCTCAAGTGCTCCCTCTCTGACCTCTACGTTACTGCAACAACTCCCTACATCTCGCACTGTTGCACACCTCTCTGTGTCGTCCTACACTAGTGCAACACTCCTGTGCCTCTCGCACTGCTGTAGCCTGCTAGCTCTGCGTTGTCTCGGGACTCCTGCACTGTAGCTCTCTCTGTTGCTCCATCCGCATCCGTCTCTACCCACCCAGCCAGTGTTGCTACTCCTCATCGAGGCCCCCGTAGCAAGGTCTAATCCAAGAGGTTGGGTATCTAAAGGATAATGCCCCTCATCGCCTGTAGTCCTCATGAATACATCTTGATGTCTCCCCACTTCCGCTCAAGTGGTGCGTGTGCACTCATAGCACAATCATCATCTGTCAAAACTTCCTTCTCTGCCCATGCTGGCGTTGCCTTAGTCTCGGAAGACTCTCCCTTACTCTTCTTCCTTGGGCACTAGGTCACATAATGACCCATCTCCCCACAGTGGAAGCACTTGATCTTGGAGAGATCTTTCTTCTTCCACTTCTCCTACTTTCCCTCAAATGCTGGGTCCACATCCTCCTCCTCTTGCTTGACCTTGATCCCTTTGCTTCTGCTACATGTCTTTGACTGTCGTCTGATCTATTCCTGGTGAAGAGCTGCCCACATCTTGTCCCAAGGTAGGAGAGTCCCTCTACCCAGGATAATCTGGACAAACACTTCCCACTCTTCTGAGACAACATTCAGGGCTATCCTCACAATAAGCTCCTGATCCGGTGTTGCTCCTATAACATTCAACTAGTCTCGGATCTCATTCAGTCCTTCGAGGAAGGTGTCAATTGATTGACCCTTCTTCATCTGATAAGACCTCATGTGGTTCTTGAGCAACATTATTCTCTGCACAGAAGTATGCTGGTATAGGTTCTTGAGAGCCTCCCACATCTCAACTGTCGTTTCCTTCTTGGTTATATGTGGTACCACATGATCCTTGACCCCGTCAAGGATAATGCACTTGGCCCTTGCCATCGCCTCTTCGTACCTTTCACTTTCATTGGGGTCGACTGGGACAACTATAACCTTCAAGGAAAAGTTCTTGACATGATTCTTGTCAAGCGCTGATAAGATTCTGGCCTTCTAGACTGTGAAGTTCGATGCTCCGTCTAGCCTATCCTGGTCTCTTACCCTGGGTAGTGCCATGGTGCTCCTCTATTTCCCTCCTGGAAGTTCTCTGTTCGACTCCTCTGAGTCTCTACTTCCCGTCTAGAAGTTCTCTCCTGGACTCTCTCTGAGTCCTGATTTCTCTCATGGAAATCCTTCTGTCGCTTGTCGAGGTGTCCCCTACTTTGATCATCTTGTGTAACTGCACTGCTGATCTAGGTTCCTCGGCTAAAAACCCTTGGTAACAACTCCTCTAGCCCTGATCTGTCAGGTACTGTTCTGACTACAGTACCTCACCAACTCCACTCTGTAATATTTCTGCAGCCTTCTAGACTTCAGCAACTGCCTTTCTGTGAACTATGTCAGCCCCTCTCTGCCCCATGCTGGCTTTGCATCACCCCAGATGGGTTTGCGTCAACCTTGGGATGCCCTGTGTCAGCCCTATGGCCCTATGCATCAACAACGCTAGCCTCTCTAAGGTTCTGTGCAGTTCCTGGCTTCTTCTGCGTGACTTTGGCTGGCTCTGCGTCACACTTCCTTGGCTTTTGCGCTGCTAGAAACAGCGTTTGTCACCTCGGGACAACTTTTTTCTGTTGATATTGCTCCGCTCGGCTGATGTCTTTTAGTCCTCCCATGATCTACAATCACCCTCTAATACCATGTTGAAGTTTCAAAATTTACTTAGTTTAGAAACCCTTCATGCACTTTTCTTGATTTATTCCTACCTACTTGTTATTTTTCTCTAACAAGTTATTTACAAAGTAAAAACTAAAAATAAGCACCAGTGCATGCTCAACATATTACAGATCAACGACTAAAAGAAACAAGAACAAACACACCACATGACACCATTATTTTGGGACCAATGTCCCTAGAAAAACCCAATGCGGGAAAACCGATGCAACTATCTGAGGGTTTTTTTATTAAGCAATATCAGAGTACAATTTGGGTGCCGAAACTAGCCTACCCAACAGAGAATTTCCTTAGCATCTATAACTCACAGTTTGAGAGAAATCTCCTGGCTAAAACCCTAGAAAATCCTTCCGACAGCTCTTCAGCACAAAACTGCTCCTGCAACCCCAGCGTCTGCCCAATATGGACTACGTCAGCCCCTCTCTGTCCGATGCTAGCCCTGCATCAGCCTTTCTTGGCCTATGTTAGCCCCAGGAGACCCTGTGTCAGACACGCTAGCCTCTTTGGTGCTCTGCGCAACACTTGGTTGCCTTTGCGTGGCCCTGCGTGAGCCCTTGCTAGCTCTGTGTCACTCTTCCTGGCTGCTGCACTGCTCTCCCGGCACAATCTCTGCCTTCTTTGTTTCTCTGTACTCAATGCCCCTCAGCTGCTCTCCCGATCACTGATTCTATCTCTCTTAGCAAACCTCGCTCTAGAGAATAGAATGACTGATCATCTGGTATGCTGTCTAAGTGACCCTCAAGCCTCCTCTTATACTTTTCCTGTTGACATCTAAATGGCCAAGATTAAGTCCCTAATCAATGGCTAAGATTAGATCTGGCTTGATCCATGTCTTTTGGACCATTCTAACACAGATTCATATTAATACACATTAATATTTTATTTTCCCTAAGTTTAGACTTAGGGACTCCATTAAAAATATTAATTATTTTAATATCTCCTAATATGTTTAGAATCTGCCCAAACCATTTCTGGGTATTGGAGATATCATGTACCCCAACCTCTCCACCAAATTTCATGGCTAGAGAACATCTGATGCTACCCAAAATCAACACTCCCTCTTAGCGAGTACTGCGCTCTAGCAATACCCCTCACTGAGTATTACTCTGATCATCCGACATCGGTACCTGTGCTGATGTTAGGCCTTCCCGCCCACCATCCTCTACAATGCTACCTCCTGTACTGCTACCCATGGTTCTGCCACTGCCACTGCTGCATCTGTACAATAGCTCCCTCTACATTCGTGCTGCTGCTAGTCCTTCCTCCTAGCACTGCATCTGCACTGCACTTGCTCTGATCATGTTGCATCGTGTTGCCCACTGCAACTCAGTTATTGAGAATTAAGTAACTGATCTCCCAACTGACCTCTCTGTTGGGCTAGAGACCTCCATTGATGCTGAAGCTCCCTCAAGTGCTCCCTCTCTGACCTCTACGTTACTGCAACAACTCCCTACATCTCGCACTGTTGCACACCTCTCTGTGTCGTCCTACACTAGTGCAACACTCCTGTGCCTCTCGCACTGCTGTAGCCTGCTAGCTCTGCGTTGTCTCGGGACTCCTGCACTGTAGCTCTCTCTGTTGCTCCATCTGCATCCGTCTCTACCCACCCAGCCAGTGTTGCTACTCCTCATCGAGGCCCCCGTAGCAAGGTCTAATCCAAGAGGTTGGGTATCTAAAGGATCATGCCCCTCATCGCCTGTAGTCCTCATGAATACATCTTGATGTCTCCCCACTTCCGCTCAAGTGGTACGTGTGCACTCATAGCACAATCATCATCTGTCAAAACTTCCTTCTCTGCCCATGCTGGCGTTGCCTTAGTCTCGGAAGACTCTCCCTTACTCTTCTTCCTTGGGCACTGGGTCACATAATGACCCATCTCCCCACAGTGGAAGCACTTGATCTTGGAGAGATCTTTCTTCTTCCACTTCTCCTACTTTCCCTCAAATGCTGGGTCCACATCCTCCTCCTCTTGCTTGACCTTGATCCCTTTTCTTCTGCTACATGTCTTTGACTGTCGTCTGATCTCTTCCTGGTGAAGAGCTGCCCACATCTTGTCCCAAGGTAGGAGAGTCCCTCTGCCCAGGATAATCTGGACAAACACTTCCCACTCTTCTGAGACAACATTCAGGGCTATCCTCACAATAAGCTCCTGATCCGGTGTTGCTCCTATAACATTCAACTAGTCTCGGATCTCATTCAGTCCTTCGAGGAAGGTGTCAATTGATTGACCCTTCTTCATCTGATAAGACCTCATGTGGTTCTTGAGCAACATTATTCTCTGCACAGAAGTATGCTGGTATAGGTTCTTGAGAGCCTCCCACATCTCAACCGTCGTTTCCTTCTCGGTTATATGTGGTACCACATGATCCTTGACCCCGTCAAGGATAATGCACTTGGCCCTTGCCATCGCCTCTTCGTACCTTTCACTTTCATTGGGGTCGACTGGGACAACTATAACCTTCAAGGAAAAGTTCTTGACATGATTCCTGTCAAGCGCTGATAAGATTCTGGCCTTCTAGACTGTGAAGTTCGATGCTCCGTCTAGCCTATCCTAGTCTCTTACCCTGGGTAGTGCCATGGTGCTCCTCTATTTCCCTCCTGGAAGTTCTCTGTTCGACTCCTCTGAGTCTCTACTTCCCGTCTAGAAGTTCTCTCCTGGACTCTCTCTGAGTCCTGATTTCTCTCATGGAAATCCTTCTGTCGCTTGTCGAGATGTCCCCTACTTTGATCATCTTGTGTAACTGCACTGCTGATCTAGGTTCCTCGGCTAAAAACCCTTGGTAACAACTCCTCTAGCCCTGATCTGTCAGGTACTGTTCTGACTACAGTACCTCACCAACTCCACTCTGTAATATTTCTGCAGCCTTCTAGACTTCAGCAACTGCCTTTTTGTGAACTATGTCAGCCCCTCTCTGCCCCATGCTGGCTTTGCATCACCCCAGATGGGTTTGCGTCAGCCTTGGGATGCCCTGTGTCAGCACTATGGCCCTATGCATCAACAACGCTAGCCTCTCTAAGGTTCTGTGCAGTTCCTGGCTTCTTCTGCGTGACTCTGGCTGGCTCTGCGTCACACTTCCTTGGCTTTTGCGCTGCTAGAAACAGCGTGTCACCTCGGGACAACTTTTTTCTGTTGATATTGCTCCGCTCGGCTGATGTCTTTTAGTCCTCCCATGATCTACAATCACCCTCTAATACCATGTTGAAGTTTCAAAATTTACTTAGTTTAGAAACCCTTCATGCACTTTTCTTGATTTATTCCTACCTACTTGTTATTTTTCTCTAACAAGTTATTTACAAAGTAAAAACTAAAAATAAGCACCAGTGCATGCTCAACATATTACAGATCAACGACTAAAAGAAACAAGAACAAACACACCACATGACACCATTATTTTGGGACCAATGTCCCTAGAAAAACCCAATGCGGGAAAACCGATGCAACTATCTGAGGGTTTTTTTATTAAGCAATATTAGAGTACAATTTGGGTGCCGAAACTAGCCTACCCAACAGAGAATTTCCTTAGCATCTATAACTCACAGTTTGAGAGAAATCTCCTGGCTAAAACCCTGGAAAATCCTTCCGACAGCTCTTCAGCACAAAACTGCTCCTGCAACCCCAGCGTCTGCCCAATATGGACTACGTCAGCCCCTCTTTGTCCGACGCTAGCCCTGCATCAGCCTTTCTTGGCCTATGTTAGCCCCAGGAGACCCTGTGTCAGACACGCTAGCCTCTTTGGTGCTCTGCGCAACACTTGGTTGCCTTTGCGTGGCCCTGCGTGAGCCCTTGCTAGCTCTGTGTCACTCTTCCTGGCTGCTGCGCTGCTCTCCCGGCACAATCTCTGCCTTCTTTGTTTCTCTGTACTCAATGCCCCTCAGCTGCTCTCCCGATCACTGATTCTATCTCTCTTAGCAAACCTCGCTCTAGAGAATAGAATGACTGATCATCTGGTATGCTGTCCAAGTGACCCTCAAGCCTCCTCTTATACTTTTCCTGTTGACATCTCAATGGCCAAGATTAAGTCCCTAATCAATGGCTAAGATTAGATCTGGCTTGATCCATGTCTTTTGGACCATTCTAACACAGATTCATATTAATACACATTAATATTTTATTTTCCCTAAGTTTAGACTTAGGGACTCCATTAAAAATATTAATTATTTCAATATCTCATAATCTCTTTAGAATCTGCCCAAACCCTTTCTGGGTATTGAAGATATCATGTGCCCCAACCTCTCCACCAAATTTCGTGGCTAGATCACATCCGTTTCTACCCAAAATCAACAATACTGCTGCATAGAATCCTCTTGTACAAACATTAAGGAGTCAACAAGCTAGATTGTTCAAAATAGTGAGTCACCTAATGGGCCATCTTGACTTGAGTCATTATCTGAAGCAACTGCTAATTCCTCATGACATTTTTCTTTTACAAATCCTGAAAGCATAACTGTTGAAACCTTGTTATATGCTTTGTCTTCCTGTACCTGTTTCCTTTTCTAGACCTTCTTATTCCTGCAATCTCGAGCCATGTGCCCATAGTTATGACACTTGAAGCATTCAATGTTGTCCATAGGCGATTCCATCGATATCTGCAACCATGAGCACTATGGCCATAGTTATGGCATTTGAAACATTCAATATTTGGCCCATTTAGCATGTATTCTCTTTGACAAAATCATCATGGAACCTGTCTCGTGATCTTGCAAACTTGCTTCTAGGGTTTTGTAGATAATGATTGTGCATGCCAAAAACTTCAAAATCCCTAGACATATGTCCATAGTTAGCACATAAAAAGCAATAACCATTAAATAAATGAACTTACCTGGAAGATTTTTCATTCTTCTTTGGAGGCGTTGTTGTAGTTTCTTGTGGTCCTTTGTTGTTGATTGCTTTGGTCTTGTTCTTTGGAGTTGCAACATTCTTCTTTGGCTTTTCACTTTGATCAACATCCTTCTTAGAATCATCTTGCGAATTTGTGGAGCTTGTACCTTCATAAACTAGAGCTTTACCATCTTTAATTGCCTTCATTTTCTCTTCTTCATCTGTCTTATATTGTAAGTATTCTTTTTGCGATCCCTTGAGTTTGTTAATCTCATCACGAGTTGCAACAAGTTCTTCTTACTTTTGAGCAAGATATTCTTGAAACCATCTTTTCAAGATCTTCCTTCTTTTTTCTGCCTCCTCAACCTGTAGCTTGAGAAGAATGGTCTTCTCTACTTCTCTGTCAAGAACCTGTATTTGTTCCTTCTTCTTCTCATTTTCAATCATGAGCTTGCTAAATTCTATTGAATATGTTTCTAATTCCTTTTGCTTTTGGTCAACAACGGGTATGTATCTTTGATCAAATTCCTTCCTTTCAATTTCTGCTTCCTGCAACTGTTGTGTGATCCTGCTAATCTTTGCAAATGCTGTGTCGAGTTCTTGTTTCTTATGTTGGACTTATCTCTTGAGGTCTTGTGTCATAGTATTATTGATTTTTTCCAACTTCTTTTGAAGTGACTCTTCAATACATTTGTGTTCTTCAACTTCAGTTTTGAGACCTTGAACTTGTTCTTCAAGAGTATTGGAATGGATCTTCTCAGCCTTAAGCTCTTTTATAAGCTTGATTGCCTCCTTAGAAAATTCTTCTATGGTCAACCCTTCTTCATCATACTCAGAAGGATCCGAATTTTCAATAACATCTTGACCTAATTTCTTTGTTGAATAGAGATTAGGAAGCATTTTCCAAAGAGATTTAGCTGTTGAACATTGACAAACTTTTGTTTTCACAGAATTTGGCAAAACATTCAAAATTACATTCATGGCCTTTGAATTGTACCTTTTAGCTTCGTCGGTAGATGTGTCTCCAGAAACAATTGATTCCCATACTCCATGTGCCTGCAAAGATACTTCCATCCTAGATTCTCATATCCAGTAATTATCTGCATCAAAATCAGGGGTTGGTACACAATACTCACTTTCTTGAGATTTTGTTGTATATGTGCCTTCCTTTGATATCTTTGTAACCCACTTCTTTGACTTTCCCATCTCTATGCTCTGAAAACTGACTTCTAGTGGTTAAACTGTTACTGAAGGAACCAAGCTCTGATACCAATTGTTGGAAAATAGTGAGAGGGGGGGGGGGGGGGGGGGGAGGCCTGAATAAGTATTCCTTTGCAATTATCACTTTTAATATTTTCAGAGCATCAGTTAATCTTCAATTATTATTAGCATTTATGCAGTAATAACAGTAAATAAAAGAACACAGGAGGCACAAATATTTTAGGTGGAAAACCCCCTCCGGGTCAAAAATCACCGAACGCTTTTCTAATAAATTCTTTAATCTTCAGCCCCAACTGAAATAAAAGAAACAACTTCCTAGAATTCTAGAAAATCATTCTTCTCCAGCTCCCACTGGATGGACGCTCCGATGCCTGAGATTCTTCAGTAGTCAACTGAATGGATGCCCCAACACCCAATGAGCTACAACTCACCCTAGCACCACCCTACCACCCTATAGAAGAATAAGAGAAGAATGGAATCCCATACCAAGGAAAATGGTCCACTTTACAATGATATAGAATGATGTAGAAGAAGAAGACACAGTAGACCATAACCCCAACTATGACACAACCACCTAATGATGATCCTAGACCTCCTGACACTACCTCTTCAACTCTTGGTAGATAGACACTTGTACAACTTTTACAATGATTCTTTTACAATGACTCTGTACAATGATACTTTTACAATGTCTGTATGCAGTGCTACCCACTTGAAGACTTCATGTGGTGAGCTTCTTGCTGCTATTTTTCACCTTGATTGCTACTCTTTTCATGCTACCCTTTCTCAGTCTTTAGAACATTATATTAAGCATTGAGTCTTCTCTTGATGAATATATAATACCTGCAAAAAGTCTTCAAGGAAATACCCATGACATGATAATAGCAAAACCTACCTCATCCAGCAGAGCATATGTCAGTGCTAAAAAAAAGCAACAAATTAGAATACAAAGAACCTAATGCAATTAAGAGATGAACATACATATACAGAAGATACTTTCCTGTAGGTTACCTCTGTTGCATCATTTTTTTGCACCTTGCCCTTTGCTGCCCTAGAAAGTGATGTCCTTTGCACCCCTTGACAACACTTGATGTAGTTTTTTCTTTCCTTCTAGGAGCATGATATTTAATATGATGTATCTATGTGATTTCAAATCCCCAATATGTGATCTTCGGTTCTGTAGTAGCCCTCTGAGTCTTCTTTCCAATGCCACAGGTCTGACCCGATTTGGATTCTTCAAGCCAAAGTTATGGCCAATCTCGTACAATGACCTAATTATGGACTAGTTCAGTAGATCGAACTTGTATGACGTGTTGTGTGTCACTGTTTCCTCCTTCGGCTCTAAAATTTATACAAATAAAACTACAGTCCATGCACTATCCGCCACTTTTTATATAATTCCAATCCTCTTCTCAGAGAGAGAGTTATGACGATTTTCCCAAGGTCACTTGTTTGAGATGAAATTCAGTAACCTGCAAAACCCTAACTTCCACAGATCGTATCTCTGAAAATATAGTGAACCTAGATCTGAAATTCGGTCATGACGTTCATCAGGATTGCGAATCAAACGGGTTTTAATTTCAAAATCTAAAACTTCACATAAATGGAGCTATAGCGAAAATGCCATGATCACTACATTTGGAGGATATATGAGATTTCTTTTTATAGAGTTGAGAGAGGCTTCTATAGAGAATGTTGGAGGGATTTTAGGAGCTTAAAAAATTATTAATTAATGACAAAAACCAATTATGAGTGCCATGCCACAACCCCATAGTGTTTTAGCCTACTAACTGGGGTTACTAACTTCAAACATGAATATCTCTCAAACCTGGAAGAATTACTTGGCATGCCATATATCAATGGAAACATCTCAACGAGTAAAATCCATATAGAAAATCCTTGACTCAAAATAGAGTAAGTTTTCAAGTAAAAATTCCCTTGCAAGATCAGGGTAGACCCTGGTGCTGCTTGGGTTAACATCAATGACAACCTCAGATCATCTTTAGATCAACAACATATTGTAAAAGAGAATTTATTTGAGTAATCACAAGAGTCAAAAACCCTCAAAGACCTTGTCACAAGTGCTCAAACAAGTCGGCCTTCCAAAGAAGATGTAGATCGTTCGAGAAGGAGATGTCGGCCTAGGCATGAGGACAAGTCAACTTATTTACATGGGCATATCACTATATAAACGAGAACTTGAGCTCACTTGGGATATGATCATTCAATCATCTGAAATAGAAAAGTGCGAGTAAAAGGGTAGAAAGAATCCTCTCATCTAGCAAAAGAAAAGAGAATAAGGTCAACATATTTTGGCACTGTTTTTAGGTTATCTTCCTCACATGTGTGATTGCAATTAGGTTTTCTGCGGTAAGGTCACATCAGTCCTTGAAGAAGGTAAGAAAAGGGTCACCAAACAAGCATTCTCGCTAGCCAAGATCACAAGGAGAAGTTTCCAAGTCAAGTGAAGGGAATGGACCTCACCAAACTCCTTTAATCATCTCACACATGAAAAATTGTAGTGTTTTCATGCAGGCCGAAAAATGCAGGTCTATGTAAGAGGCCAAATTTCAGAGAAGTCGAGATTAGAAGTGTAAGAAGCTAGTTTGTCAAGCGTTGACTAGGAAGAGAAGACGAAGTTGTTCAAATGGTCTTATGACTTGGTCTTGGAGAGGTTAGTAGGTCAAGGGTCTTTGCCTTGGAATTCATCAATTGAAGGTTTTATAAGAAGAAGAATTTGGTGGGTTTTCCTCTCAAAATTGGAGAGGTTTTGGCCCTGGCTGATTTCCCATACCTTCTGTCCCTTGTCTCATTGTTGTTTACATTTCGATAGTTGTTTGATGAAAAGATCACAATATTAATCAAGCTAAAGAAGAACCTAATCGAAAGAAGTAAAAAGTATTAACAAGAAAATATCACTTCTAGAGAAATCACTTCATCTTTCTACCCTAGATTTCTCAACATGGTATTAGAGCTAAGGTGAGAAGCCAAGGACGGAAACTCAATAAGGGACACTCAAGCTCTCAAGGACCAAAGTTATAGAAGGATATAAAGGGCATCAAAGAATGAAGAAGATCCTCTCATCTCCAAGACATTTTGAAGACAATGACTACATCATCATTGATCAAAGAAAAATTACACATTTAAAGCATTCTTGGGATCCTCGCTAAAATCACCATCACAAGGAAGGTGACATCAAAAGACCCTACCTCCACTCAAATTGAAGAAATCATACATATTGAAGTATACTCATCCAAGGAAAGCAAGAAGAAAGGAGTTGTTGGCATCATCAAAGGATTCAAAGGTGATCTCCATGTCTTTGGAGTCAAGGCTCACTTTTGAATAAAACCATCTTCATCATCAAGGACTTTTCTATTATCTATATCACCATCAAATTCAAAAAGGCAATAGGTTGAAGGAGCATCTTCACAAGTAAGTATATTTATGTTTACATCTTAATCTGTCAAAATGTCTTTTTGGAAAGAAAGCAACAAACTAGTTGAGGCTTCAAACTTTCCTGCATGGAAGAAAAGGACAAATTTGAACCTCATACAAAATGATGTCATCGAACATGTTAAAGGCTCAATCACTAAACCTCCAAAGGAAGATGCTCAAGCACTTGCAAGGTATGAAAGGGGAAGTAAGGGCTCAAAGGATTCTCATAGAATCCATCAAGGATTCCCTCATCCCCTATGTATCTAAACTAGAAACATCAAAAGAAATATATGACAAACTTTTTGAATTGTTCTCCGAAAGCACTGGAAGAGAAGTAATCTCGTTAAGGAAAGAACTCTACAAGATGAAGATATCAAAAGAAGAAGGAATAGGCTCATACTTTATGAGGGTGTATGAAATAAGGGACCAACTACAAGATTTAGGAGAAATAATGTCTGACAAGGAGATGACTATCATAGTACTAAACGCTCTACCAGAGGAATGGGGTAACTTTACATCAAACATTTATGGGAAGAAGGAAGATACTCCATTACAAGATCTATAGTCACTATGCAAAATTGAAGATACCAGGTTGAAGGAAAAAACTGATGTAGGATCAAATGAGAAAACTAAAGCATATGTTGCTATGGAAAAAAGAAAAGGGAAATTTGGGAAATTTGGTCCTCAGAAAAGAAAGAAGAATAAGGCAAAGGTTCAATGCTACAAATGTCAAGAATGTGGTCACTACAAGAGAGATTTTCCTAAACTCAAGAAGGACAAAAAAAAAGAGAAGAGAAGAAGCCCATATCACTGAAGAAGTGGAGGAAGTTGAAAAGAAGAAATCCAAGAAGGAGGAAGTAAAAGATCTCTGCTATGATTGCAATAATCTTCCTCACCTAGTTCTTTTCAAGTTTCTATTTTCAATTTTTCTATTGCATGGCTACCATGATAGGAATCACTAAGAAGAATTATAGGATGCATCATGACATCATAGAAGCATACAATTGAAATCAAGAGCTCGTGACATTATCATAGAGAAGCATGAAAGATAGATGAAATAGAAGCTTATGACAGTCACCTATAAAAGGATGTAGCTCTTAGTAACCTCATTAGAAGCATAAGTAGTACTTATGAGAAAAAGGAAGTCATCTAGTATAAATCTCATCATATATCATTCAAGAGGATCATTTGCTAGATAAGGATGATCAATATCCTCTGTTGGAATCTTCATTGGAAGGTTCACCTATTGAAAGAAGCCAGTGGCTTGCCGAGAATTCCACCTTGTATTGGATTCATGGAATAATGGTATGATGTCATAAGAAGCAAAGCAGGTCAAGGTGATTGAAGCCCTTTCAATCAAGGAAGTTGCTGAAGGAAGTCTAGATGACCTAAAGGAAGAAAATGAGGTATGTATGCTTCTATTTGATAAAATTAAGTCATGTCATATAGTTGCATGTAACATGGAAGAATGCTCTACCTCGATATCATGATCAAAAGAAAGGATCTCCTCCTTTGGAAGGATGCATGGAGGCATGATTTACACGGTTGAAAAATTTGAAGGAAATATGATTGAAGTTCCTGGGAAGAAATCTGTGAATAAGGAAAGGAAGAAATCATGAAAAATTCAACTATGGAGAAGGAAATCAACATCCAAGGACTAAAATATTTGACTATGATATCTCTATAGGAAAGATATGAAGATCGTGATAAAGTCTGGAAAAGAAAGAAACCCTTGACATTGTATATCTTTTTGGAGATGTGTCAATATATATGCAGGATGTTGTTGCAAACAAGGATATGTCATGATGAAAAGACCATCATAAAGGAAATTTTGATTTAATGTTCATGGGCTAATGTAGGGTTGCCAAGGGAAGATTTGTAGATTTCATCTACAACTGATATTCATGTGGTAGAATGAAAGATCCTGAAGGAAATATGACATGAAGAAGGCAGCAAGGCATGTACGAAGGTCAGATGTGAACTAATGGATCACTTTCTCATGAAAATAATGATGACATGACTAACATGATTCATGAATAAAAGTGATGGATGGTTTGTGCCCTACCAAAATTCCTGAAAGATGTAGACTCCATAACAAAGAAGAAATACATGACATCGAAGGAGAGAGTCCTACAAGCAATTGCGTGTCCCATGATCTCCACCTAAAGAGTTGCTGGAAAGAAGTCCCTAGTCAAGAGGGAGCTTGGTTAAGTCCCTGATTAACAAGGAGCTTAGGTACATTCCTTTTATAGGAATGAGTACATTCCTTCATTAGAATGGGTATGTCCGCTCTAGTTAAGAGGGAAAGATAGACACATCATTCTTGTTTTCACTTAGGAAGATAGAATGGAGGATTGAGTAAGCATATGGCATCTGATACTCTTTGAGGAAGTGTTAAGGCATCCAAGATAAGAGTAGTCGTAGAGGACTGATATTCTTTAAGGATTGGGAATCCAAGATAAGAAATAGTCTTGGTAGAACATAATCTGAGAGAACCCGGGTGGGATATGTTTCGAGAGATACAATGATAAGGGTGTCTATAAATCATTTGTCTTGCCAGCGTTGTGCTCTAATATTGTTGAGATAAATGTTAATCTAGGTTGTCATTGATGTAAATATGGAAGTGTTAGTGATGGAAAATTCTTTGATACATGATTGCCCATTGATGCCCATTGATCATAATTCTCATAGTGATGAAAGTTTGATATATAATGATATGATGAGATGGAGGACCCAAGTGGATTGAATATATATATACAAACATAATAGAAGCAGTAGATTCGTGAAGCAACAGGAGCAAGAAGCCAAAGAGGTGAAGCCATCGTGAAGTCAAAGAGTAAGAGGAAGAGTTCATTGGAAGCCATCAAAGAAGCAGGTTATTGAAGCAAGAGAAGCAGATTATCGCATATGCCTAAGGGTAAGTGCTATCGGAAGAACAAATAGGAACATTACGTTAGAGGAGTAGAGCTATCGAAACAGGAGCCATAACGGAGGAGTTAACAGTGTTATCAGAGGAATTATATCAACGACTTTATTATCTATTATCACTTGAATTCCCCGACTGTAATTTGAGCTACGGACCCAAACAGGTTATAGTAACAATCGTAATATAACATCACATCCACCATATCGCAAGTCTTATAGGGTTGTCATGGTAAAACCTCCGATCATGATATTATTACGAACCGCTACAACATTATAATATGATTTAATATCATATCGTATCCGCTCTGTCAGTAGTAAGGGTATCGGCTATATCGGAAAACAGAGCATAAGCACGACTTGTAAAACCTCTGATTTTCATGAAGTTGCGATTGCGATTAAGGTGATGACGTGGATGTGGGACCTCCATGTGGGTATTGCCTCTCCTATGTGATTTCTGTAAATAATAAGTCTATTGGATGAATATTAAAAAAGGGCCTCTTTGATATAATTTTAATATGCGACATCATAAGTTGGCCTCTCCTCAAATAAACGTGTCTTTTGGTATTGATGAGACTCGTATATATAAAAGTTAAAAACTTCACCTCAAGCATTGATCTCGGGCATCTATCATAGAGAAGAAGGACAATTCACAACTCGTGAACGTGAATTAGCATAAGAAAGGAAACCAAAGGTCGAGCGAACGAAAGTGGAAGTCGAATGTTGAGCGAGCAAAGAAGGAAGTCGAAGGTCTAGCGAAAGAAAAAGGAAGCCAAAGGTCGAGCGAACGAAAGTGGAAGTCGAAGGTTGAGTGAGTGAAGAAGGAAGCCGAAGGTCCAGCGGAAGAAGAAGGAGGCCGAAGGTCAAACATTTTGTTGACTAGGTTATTTATTGAAAAGCTTGGACCTGTTTTTGACAGTGATTCGAATAACAATTCAAAAGGACACTCTGCAGATCTAAGAAGATTATCTGAGTATGAACAGGGTTGTTTTTAATTGAACACACAATATGAAACTGCGACATTCACTCCTCTGAAGAAGTCGTTCTTGAAGCAGTTACTCTTGAAGCCTCACTCCCGAAGTAGTTATTGTGACAGTTAGGATAGAGGATTGAAACAAAGAGTTGTCTTTGTGTAGAGCTTAGTGCAGTTCATTGTAGACACATTGAAGTTATTTGGAGACTATTGAAGACCATGATGTTTTAGTCATCATAATGTGACTTGGAGATTTTTCTTGGGTATAATGAAGAGCAACAGTGATACCTTCTATGAGACAAGGTTGTCATTAATGACGTAGCATGGAGACTATAGTGAAACTGTAGATTGACACAATTCAGTGAAGAAGATTTTGGGAGCAGAGAATTACTATCAAACATATCTAGACAAAATATAGCAGTGGGTTGGAGCCCAGAGGGTTGGTGCCCTGAAGGTTGGAGCCTCGAACAAACAAGGTAGGTGCCTTGAAAGATAGGGTCGGAGCCCTTGGGGTTGGTGCCTCAAAATTGGAAGGATTGGTGTCCTTGGAGTTGGTGCTCCTAAACACAAGGTTGGTGCCTTGAGAAGATAGGGTTGGTGCCCTAGAGGTTGGTGCTTGGCAACAGGTTGTACCTTGTGAGATTGAAGATCAGTGTCTTCATCAAGGGTTGGAGCCCTATATATATTGTACCTGATTTATGGTAAAGATTATATTAATAAAAGCATTTATTCCTATTGTTCATTTTGTGTTATAAATATAAATTATTTAACTAGTAAAAATAACAATTGAAAAGGAATACTGATTCACCCCCTCTTGGTATTTCCAACAATTGGCATCAGAGCCAGTACCTTCACTCAAAGCCTAACAGCTTGAAGGTTGATCATTAGAACACAAATGGCGAAGCCAAGGAAGAAAGTCTCCAATCCTTCTAAAGATGTGTCTCCCTCAACCACCGAAATTGAAGTCAATCAATTTGTGACGGCTCCATTGTTCAATGGAAAAGTTGATATATGGGAGGCAAGAATGTGGAATTTATTAAAGACTCAAGGCATTGAAATCTGGAAATCAGTGATTGCTGATAGGATGATGGATGGAGAATCCAAGGAGTACAATGCAAAAGCAATTAAGGAAATCTTGAATGGGCTACCAGATTCTATAAAGAACAATTTAGGAAAATGTTTGTCAGCGAAGGGTATATGGGACAAACTTCATGACCTTCACTCAAAAGCAGAATTGACCATGACCAAACCAAGAAGGAAATCCAGAACCCATCATAGAAGCTGAAAATGAGAATGATGACATCAAGACTAAAGAAGACCTAGAAGATGAAGATAATGAAAAAGATTTTGAAGAAGATCTCCTCACTAAACTTATGGCTGCCATGGAAGAGATTATCAATTTGAAAAAGGAAAATAAGGAACTTAATAATAAAGCATTAGCTAGTGACCAAGACTAAACAAGGAAGAAAGTTGACCTTGTCAAGCTTCAAGTACAAGAAAGGGATGAAGAGCTTGCCAATCTTAAGAAGGAATTTCATCAAAGCAAAAGAAAGCATCATGAATAAGTCATATCCATGACAAATCAATTGGATAGAGAAAAGAAACGGGAAGATAACTTATCAAGCCACCTTGAATAAAGGAACTAGAGCTTGAACAAACTTGAAGCAGAGATTGGTGTTGGTGTCCAGGTATGAACGATTTATTCACCCTATTCCGACATTAAATTATCAATCCGGGTGCGTATCCTTTCAAGGCAACGCGCAAGGTATATGCAGGGGCAAACGCGTAATCCGTTCTGACCAAGGGTTTGTGGGTTAAGATTCAAAACATGGTTGTAAGATTAAACTAATTACAAAACTTCAGAAATAATCATAAACAAGAAAGAACTGTAACAACAAGCATAAACTAATAAATGTCACACACACAAAGACGCAACACCTGATTAGAAGAGTGGGTCTAGCTCTCTGATTAGGGCTGCGTTAGTCACGAAAAAGCTTGGAGAAACAAAATAGATGGTATTTATTAATTTGTAATAAATGATTACAATAGTGATGGGAGAACCCCCATTCATAGGGACAATCTGCATTTTATACACAGCAAGGGAGATTAACAGAGCTCCCTGAAACATGGTAACTGCTTCTTCAAAATGTACATCAGTTGGAACGACACCATAACTAGATGTCCGAGATGGCAAAGAGGTCCAAGAATAGTTCTAGGGGAATCGTGACTCTAGCTGCATGGCCTCCTGATGGCTGGCCGTTACCAGATCTGTTGTGTGTTGGGTTGTGTTATATTCTTTCCACGACTAGCCCACGTAGTTAATTGGGGGGTTAGAGGGGGGTCATAGGGGGTTTGAGGTGTACTCGTAACCCCACTTTATGGCGTCTGGGGTAGCGCCCTGGAAAATTTTGGTTTTCGACCCTATGTTAGGTTGGGCAGACCCACTATGGTTTTGTGCATGATTTCGCACATGTTTTTGGATGCGATGGTTTTTCGGTCCATGGTATTGGATGCTTTGGCATGTATAAATATGTATTATAAAATTGAAAGGAACATAATGAAAAATCAAGCTGGTAGTCCTAGTTTTGGGATCCAGGGGAAAATCTCTATGTATATGTGTTTTATGTGTTATGCTCTCACATTGTTTATTTTCTATGTTTTAGAATTCGTATGCAGGTAATTTCTATACGGGGTTAAAACCTACATTATGAAGTGCTGAAGCGAGGGTTCCTGTTCTCCAAGCTACAGTCAAACATGTGTTTTATTACCATGAATAGATAGGACTCCCTGAAATTACTTCATTAATTAAAATATTCCAATTGAACAAGTCAAGGGTGTTTACCTTGTAGGTTTAACATAACAACATAGCTAAATGAGTACAAAAAGGTAAAAAAGGATAGTAGAAATGGACAGAAAGATGACCTGATTTGGTACCCAACATCTCCCCCCAACTAGCCTTCTGCATGTCCTCATGCAGTCCGCCGCCTCTTCAAGTCTGGGTTTTGCAAACTGTAAGTCTCATGAAGCCCAGTGAGATCATATTCTGAGGCCATCTCTGTTCCTGGAACTTTAAACCCATTCGAAAGGAGAACTTCCTTCCACCAATCCCTTGGAACATCATAAGCTGGAGTGTAAGTTTCGGTAGGCAACCAAAGAATAGGAAACTGAAACCGAATCCCCATCCACCAGGCCCCACATGTCTGGACACATGCCACATATCTGGGCACTCTGGTAAGTACTCGTGCAAAATTTGGTGCCCCAAAAGGTTCCCTGTTCTGGACAACTGTAGGTGACATCATCCACCTTCTCTGACAACAATCAAGGGCCTCTTTTTGAAATGTGGTGAGTTGCTTGACACAAAGATCAAGACACCATCTTTGTGTCCTCACCATTCTATCTCTATTCTCCCCAATTCCCAAAAAGGTGTTATGCTTATTGAACATTGTGACTAACCTCTCATGCTCTCCTCTTACTATAAATGGCTTTGTAACTTGATTGGATTCAAAAGTGTTACAAGCCTTCTGCCAGTGAATCTGATTGAAAGCATAAGAGGTGAGGGCTCTTTAATGAATGTCCCCTACATATAGAATCAGGTTAAAATCTCTGTCCAGACGCAGTAGATACCCGTGCAGGTAAAACTCACACATCAGATGTTGAGTTGGCATGTCATGACTCCTCAAGATTCAGAGGTGTTAGTGTCGGTATTTTCATCCCTCCATCAGTGATCAAAATTATCTTTTTGCATGCATTTTAGGTGTCTCATCCGATCAACTACATTCCATTAGGTCATGGATCATAGGATGGTAGTGGTTCTTTGTCAATTTCCCTCATGATTTTCATATGCTGGCCTATTTTCCCATGTACAAGTCATCTGCTGTCATTTTTATTTCATTTCATTTGCAAAAGTCATTTTAGGGTTTTCAAGTCTCATTAGGTCTAGGGTTTACCACATGAGGATGCTCAATAAGTTCATAAAATCACAAATTTTACTCATGATTTGCTCCATAAATGGTTTTTACCTCAAAACTCTGTTTTGAGGTGAAAACAGGGTTTTTCCATTTCATGTAATTTTATTGTTTTCATATGTAATAAAGTGTCATCTACAGCCCTGGGTCACCTTGCCAAACTCCTGCACTCCAGCTCCTGCAAAAAGAGACAAGAAAATCCAAGCATTAGTCCATCAAATGACAAAAAAGAGCCAAACTGCAAAACAGGGTTTTAAAGAACAAAGTGAAAAGGAAAACTTTAGAAAGTGGGTTTTCTAAATGAAAAATTAAAGTCAAAAGTATATAAAGTGCTCCTTTGTGTTATAAGACTTCATTTGTGCTAAAAGTGAGAGAGAACAAGGAGAAAATCACGTTTTGAGGATAGAGAGGACAAATTGCAGCAAATTTCAAGTCTTTTCTTGGTGCGGCGCACCTGGGAAACTAGCGCGGCGCATCGGGCACAGGATTTACAAAGGATTTCTAACGAGCGTGGCACACTTGCCAGGCACTACGGACTTGGGCATTGGCGCGGTGCACCAGTCAACCAATTTCAAAACTCATTCAATCGACTTTATAAAGCTTCAAATTTTGTAAATACCATCCCTTCAAGTAAGTAAACCCTTCCATTTGCCATAAAAAGAGATTTAGTCATCCTTGATGGTGTTTTGAAAGGTGAAAATTCAAACCCTAAATTGCTGCACAGTTGTCTTGCAAAACTGTCTAGGGTTTTATAGGGTTTTTGTCATTTTTGCTGTTTATAATCCCTTGCATAATTTTCCCATATCCCATTCCTCTCCACTAAATTTCCCTAATTTTATTTCCCTTTCCCTCTCTCATTTACACTCATCTTACCTCCTTTTTCCCAAACCCTAAGCCCTACAACTAATTCCCGCTATTCCCCAAACCCTAATCTTCATTCCAAAAACCCTATCACCCCCTAGTAACCCTACAGCCAGCATCAAAACCTTCCTTTCCACTTATATTATCACTCCACTCATCAAATCCCAAAGAAGAAAACAACAACCATCTATTCTTGAGAAAATATCTTCATACTCATCATTTTACACCATACATTGGCAAATATGGAAACAGATTCAGCTTATGAAAGGGATGAGGAAACTGTGAGTGATTCCTCCCAAGAGATTTATGCACCAAGAAAACCACATAAGGGGGGAAACACATCCGGGAGGAGCTCACTACACTCACAGAGTTATTGGCTTGTCCTCTTGCAGTAACATGTTTTAAACATCAGTCTTGCTACCAGTTTTGTGAGATGGTGGAGAGGGTGAAATACCACCATGAACTTGCTAGGCTATTTGTCCTTCATCTTCACAATGGCTAGGTGAACTTAGCAGGTGTTTCCTTCACTTTGACACCTAAAACTATAGCTGCAGCAACAGGTATTCCAAATGTAGGTGAACAGTGGAACAAAGGACAACTTGTGGGCAAAGAGCATTATGAGCCTTATGTCAAGGCTAGTTATCAAAAGCAAATCAGTAGGTTCTTTCCTTTCAGATACCTACAGGACACTTATGCTCCACTCATGAAGCTCATTATCAAATACTTCACCTGTGAGGGAGATTTTCTTGCTTTTACACTTATCATGTTAGATTATTGATGCGTTTCACTAGAGTGAGGATGATGAACCTCCCCTATTTCATATGTAGAAATATTGAGAAAATGGCCACATTGGTGCAAACAAAACCTCTTCATCAACAGTTCAACAACATTTATCACTTTTCATTGATCAAGATTGTTGTTTTGCATCAGCTGAGCTTGTTGAATGTTTCATGGGATACTTTCATTTCACATGAGGTTTTCAAAAGTCCTCAAGCGACCCCAACAATGTTTCGAGAGGAATGAGGGGCTTCAAATCAACAAGAGGTTCATGAGACTCAAACTACAGGTGTGCCAGTATTTGTCGCTTATGAAAAGGGCACAAGGAGATTATTTGCAACTGCCAAACGAGCACTATCTCCACCTGGGTGGAAGGGGTCTCGTTTCCTTTATCAGACCACAGGCAAATGCTATCTTCACCCAGGGTGAAAGGAGCTTTGCCTTCTTCTTCAGCAGCGCAGGTACAGGATAAAGGGAAATAACCATTGCATGATGAAGGGCCTTCTGAAGGTCAAGATAGAGATTTTATTTTGATTCAGGATGAGGACACTGATTTGGGCTCCCAAAGCTCAAGACTCAAGGAGATCATCAAAGAACAAGAAGCTGACATCCATGCCTTATCTCTTAACCTTGAAAGGGCTAAGTGGATCATTAATTACCTTGAGCAATGGAACAAGCAGTTGGAGGATAAACAAACAATCATGGAGCTGCAAACCATAAGGGAAAACAAGCAAGCAACAAAAAGAAAGAAAGTCAAATTGACACCCCTTGAGCAAGAGATTGATGCTGACCGGGAATCATGGCTAGAGAGGGTGAATATGCACTTGGAGAAGCTTCTTGAGAAATCCAACAAGGAGAAAAATATGTTGCGGCACATGGCCTATCACTATTTGGCACAGAACAAGATTTGCAAAACAAGGATAAGGAGCCTAAAAGCCAAGTTGAGGAAGACTTTGAGGAGCAAGAAAGAACAAGATAAGCTCAAGATCTTGGCTGAAGCTTCATTGGCCCAGCATAGCACTTGATGTAGATCACTCATGCCAAATTTCAAGAAATTTGGTAAACTTTTTGGCAATTTTGAATTTTTCATGGAAAAAACAAGTTTTTCTGGTAGGTGTGTAGCGCCACCTGGCGCTCGCTTTTGATAGGGACCTCCTCTGGAAGAAAAATTTGCATTTTTTCATTTCTTATGAAAATTTATGCATGCCCAGAAATTACTAGGAACAAGTTTTGGACCTCCAAAAGGGCCAAAAACACCTCAAAAATTCCCCCTCTGCCACTTTTTGGCCACACAGGAAGAAGTGTTGGGAGAACTGATTTTTGGAGGGGAAAATGAACACCAAATTCAAAAATTCTACTTTTCCTAGAAAGTAGACAGATAGACCTTTCCAACAAGCCAACTTGGAGCAAATTTGGTGAAGGGAAATGCCTCCAAATTCAGCTGGAAAAAAACGTTACGCACAGAAAAAGTGGCACTACGCATAGGATGAAAAAGTGCCAATTTTGCTCAAAAACTCTGTTTTTTGCCTAGTTTTCTTCTCGTTTGACTTTTTCTATCTTATGGTCAAATTCATGATGTGACATGATGTAAATTGATATATTATGATGTAAAAATGATAAAAATTGACTTGATAAGGTAGATACATCATTTGTAGGTGGTTTGGAGTTGAATGAATCAGTTTCCTAGGTTTAAGAGGCAAGCTGTTCCACTGCCTATTTTTGTGTTCCTAGTTTAGATATGGTTGAAACCACCCCTCTTCTCATGGATTCAACCCCTGATGGATAGCGAAGGTGGTTTGGAGGTCTATATCATGTGTTTTTCAGTCATTTGTAAAGGTTGGACTCTTGTAAATTCTTTGAGCATTATTGTACATTCATTTTTGCAGTTTGGTAAGGAAATAGACCAGGGTTTGCAACATTTTGTGGGATTCTTGTGGCAAGGTGATTTAGTATTGTTTTTCCTTCTGTGATTCAAGTTATCATGTGTTTATGTGTGCCATCATCTCTCTATTTTCAGCTTAACTAAATGAATCATGTATAAAGATGGAAATAATTGATATTGTAGTGCTCTACCTTAGGGTTTGTTTAGCTTTACATGTTTTCTACTGTTTGAAGAGGACTCATGACACTTTCATGCCCTCTCCAACTCCTCACCAGTCTTAAGACTCTCCATTTCACTTAATTCAAAGTACTAAAGCACTTGCCTACCTCGCCCCACAGAAACCTCTGCAAAACTGAGCTCATTCCCCGGACCCAAAACTGCCTTTCACATTTGATCTAGCAAACCACCATAAAATTCAATCAAACTCCTCTGAGCATATACCTAGCCTAAAATTAGTCTTTACATCAGTCATCTCAAGCCTCATTTGCTATATTTTCCTGAGATTGACAAGGAGAGAGCCCTCTCCCGACCTGGTAGGGCTAGCTACCAGGTTAAGCATGGTTTGATGTTACCCTAGACCTGCCTTTCTCAGCCTGAGGTAGATTTAGGCCATAACATGAAGAATTGTACTCCGTCTTCGATCTCATAGCTGACCTCATTTCTGATGCTTTCCATGCAAAATAAAAGGAAACTTTCATGCAAAAATAAATAATAATATGAAGCAAGGGGGCGCCATGCCATAACCTCTTGCACGAGACTGAACATCTGCTCCTTATCAGCCTTCAGTTCTACCACTTGCTTTTCTAACTGCTCTGTCTTGAGCTGCTGCTTCACATGCCTTAATATCATAACATCTATACGCTCCACATATCCAAAGATGGTTGTGGAGGCTCTTTCCTCAGTCCTTCTGATCTCATTTTTGTATTGAGCCACAGTGGATTTCCAAGACTGTATTTTGGCTATTAAGGCATATTCCCGGTATTCGAACAGTCGTTCAACTGGGTCTGTTTGAGTGGTAGCAGAGGTTGTGGCTGTCAAGTCCATTTGACTTTCTGCTTCAACCCCGATGGTCTTGGACTTTTTGGTTTGCCGCTTTTACTTCTTTATCTGTTTCTGCATTTTGTGCACCTTCTTTCTCAGTTTCCTTACCTCCATTTTGAGTCGCATCGTCTCCTTAAACTGTAGCTGGTATTTTTGCTTGACTGGAAGTCTTCGCTGTTCACACAGCTTGATCCATTCCTGCTTAATCAGTACTTCCTCAGTTTCGGTAGCTAGAGGTAAATCCCGCAAAACCTCTTCTGTTATGCCCACTGTTAGGTTTTCCTCCACTTTCTGCCTTCCTTCAATTACTTCGCGCTTCACAGTCTTCTCACTAGGCTGTGTCATTGGCTCATTCGTCGGAACCACTTTGCTTGGTCCCTCCTTTTCGCCAATAACGATTTCTTCTTTGTGTGCACTCACCGCAACCGGTGATGCCATGGTGAGATGCTCTCCTGCTACTGTGCTTGTTGGGATCCCTCCTGGTTCTTCAGCCTCAGGAATCTATGTCTCTTCTCTCCTTTCTAGCTCCGAGGTTCCTGCCGCCTATGTAGCATTCACCTCGTATGGTTGTGGCCTTTGTGACAGATTCAAAGCCACAAGAACAACAAACTCTTCTTCTTCTTTTTGTTGTGAGGAACGAGTTACCCTCGCTCCTCTTGGAATAAATAAGGAAAACTGGAATGAATCCTCAACATTTGGCCCCGAATTTGACGTTGGTTCTTGTGGGTCAGCGTCAACCTCACGCCCTAATTCTCCCACTGCTTCCTCCACGGGTCCCCTAGTTTCCTCAACTCTGGGCCCTTCTTGTCTCTGTTCTCTCTCTTCCATGGGTTCTATGGTCGGAGTGGTCACGACCTCCTCTTCAATCGTATTCTCCTCCTCCATCAGCTCCAAGGTGGCAGGAGATCCTTGTGGAGTGCCCTCGGTCACCATATCGACCGTTTCGTCCATGCTGGCCTATTGTGGGTCTGCTTCCGTGGTTGCCATGTTATCAACTTGCTCTGCTAGTTCCACGGGTGAGACTGGTTCTTGTGGGACAACCTTGTCCGTGGTACTAGTGGGCCTTTCTATATCAGTCCCCACATTTGCCATTGACTCCACAGTTCCAGCTTGCTCTTGGGGACCCACCTCATCTTCAAGTTCTTCTATTTCTATCTCCATTTCTTCCGACTCCTCCTGGTCAATATAGTCCTCATCTTCTGCATCCTCATCTTCTACCCTGGCGGCCACGACAGTTGCTATTTGTTCCTCTGTGGAATCCCTAAACAGATCCCATGGAATCAGGATTTGTCCAATAGCATTCATTATCAATAGCTGAACTAACCCATGGTGAGTGATGACCGCCAATACCTGCCGCGCCCTCTAAGCCAAATGTGCCATTAAGTGAAGGCTCCTTAGTAGAAAATAAGGCACATTCATTGAAAAAGCTTCCACCTGTGGAAATCGCAGGTGAGCTAGTATGCGGAGATGGTATTTGAAGATGGTGGTGTATCTTCCTTCGCACGTCATATATTTGATGACAAACTCTACTACTCCTCCCCATGGATGTGGTAGTGAGTTCCTGTCATACCCTCGACCCTTCTATGCAATACTCTCGCTCGCTTGTAGAAGAGCCTCAGGAAATTCTGGGAGGGTGGTCCTTCTCAAAAACCATCGCTGCCCAACCTGAGGAAGCCCACTGACTTCCGCGATGATTTCTTCTGTTACAGGGATCTCAATTCCGCGGACCTAAGAGCCTCCTTCTCCCAAGTTCAATGCAAATTCTGCTGTCATTTCTTCATTCGACCCCCTCAATCTGTCGAAATAAACATCCCAGCCTACATTCTCGAAAACCTGCCACACCTCCTGATTGTTTCGAATTCCCCCTGTATTCTCAGGTTCATGGCAAATAGATCGACCACCCATTGTTGTAGAGGCGAAATCAGTGTGACGGCTGCAGTTGGCTGGCAAGGGAGAGTGACAGGTCTCCAAACCGTTGGAAACTGAAATAATGTCATGGTTGATTTGGAAACAATCGGATGAACAATACTGGTATGTTTGGGAATGATGACAAGTTAAGGTGGTACTGTGGAATATTTCTGAAATTTAATGCAGCATGATGGGAGGGTGACTCATACGACTTGATGTGTACGAATACGCATCCCAACACATCAAAAGTATGATTATGGAGTACCGAAATCATAGATTCGGTTAGGTAAGGATCATGTGTCATAAATGCTTTTTTGAGGTATGCTGTCATTCATTATGACGGTTCCCCCCCCCCCCCCCCCCCAACTTAATGACGACCATCCTCGGCATGTTTTAATGTCCTTTTTGGAATATTTAATTAAATCCATAAAATCAATGGAGACGTACCTGTGGACCTACCTTTGGTGGAGTAGCAGCAAAAGTTTTGACGGAGTGGAAGCAACATGTCTGACAGAGTAGCAGCAATATCTAGTAACAGTACAGGGAGTAACAGCAAGAATGAATAGCAGCAATAGTGAGTAACATCAAGAATGAATAGCAGCAACAATGAGTAACAACAGTTACGGAGTAACGACACCAGCGGAGTAACGACAATTGCAGAGTAATGACATCAACGGAGTAACAACGTTGGCGGAGTAATGGCAGTTGCGGAGTAACGACACTGGCGGAGTAACGACACCGACGGAGTAATGACAGTTGCGGAGTAAATACACCGATAGAGTAATAGCAGTTACGGAGTAACAAAACTTAGTAAAATAACAACACTTAGTGGAGTAATAGTACTTAGTGCCTCTCACGAGTGGAATACAGCAACATCTTCATGATAACACTGATTGTTACATTTTTCCTCGCCATATTTATTTGTTATTCCTGCAAAAGACAAACAAATAAGTAGAAAAAAGCATATATGTGTCTATATATATATATAGACACACATATATATATATATATATGTGTCTATATATATATATATAGACACACACACATATATATATATATATATATATATATATATATATATATATAGATATATATATATATATATATGTGTGTCTATATATATATATCATTTTTCTCTTTATATATATATATATTTAGGATAGAGTGAGAGTATCCTCTTTTCTAATGACAATTAAATTAGATAAAGCAGAAAGATTTTTAACAAAAGCATCTTTAGAGGCTGGATGGTGGTACAGTTTTAGACGGTTTTCGTTTACTAAGAATGAGGTATGGTTCTCATCTATTGTACTCAGTCTAACCATTCCATTGTTGAACACTGCGTCCACTTGATATGGACCCATCCAGCGAGTGTAGAGCTTGCTTTTGAAATCCTTAAATCGGGAGTCATACAATAACGTCTAGTCCCCCACATGAAACACCTTAGTTTTAATAAATTTATCGTGCCATTTCATTTTTTGCTGTTGAACAGCAGTAGTCTTCTGAATAGCCACTGCTCGAATCTCATCCAAATCATTCTGCAGTTCTAGTCGGTGTTTTTGTGCTTCTGATATATCTAAGCCTACTTCCAGAGCTGTTTTGAGTGTACTAATCTCAAATTCCACCGGAAACAAGGGGGATTTCCCATAGACTAATTCAAACGGAGAAAACCCTGTTGTATTCTGCCATGTTGTCCTGTATGCCCATAAAGCTTCTAGAAGTTTTTGTGCCCAATCCCGACGATGGCTTGCTACTGCCTTTGTCAAGATATTTTCCAATACCTTGTTTGTGCTTTCTACTTGTCCATTCACCTGGGGATGATAGGGGGTTGTCACTCTATGTTTGACCCCATATTTCTACATCAAATTTTCTATTATATGAGATGTGAACTGTGATCCACTATCTGATACAATTTCCCTTAGAGTCCCGTACCGAGCAAAGATTTCCTCATAAAAAAATCTACCACTACTTGCTCTGTTGCTCTCATGACTGCTCTAGCTTCCACCCATTTAGTTACATAGTCAGTATAGATGAGGATGTAAGCTTTTTGATGAGAAGGTGGGTTAAAGGGCCCAAAAAAATCAATGGCCCACTTCTCAAATGGTTCAAGGACTATCTGGGGCTGAAGAGGCATTTCATTTGCTTTCCCAGGTTGTCCCATCCGTTGACAGTTACACACCTTCGAACATAATCCCGAGCGTCACGAAAGATGGAGGGCCAGTAATATCCCATTTACAGCACTTTATGACCTGTTCTTTTATTTGCAAAATGTCCTCCACAGAGTCGATCATGTGCAACTTTTAATATCTCAAAAATATCATCTCCTGCTACACAACGCCAAATCTGCTGGTCAACCCCTGTATGGAAGAGATATCCTGCCATCCATGAATATCGGGTACTCTGGTGAATGATCTTCCTTTGCCCCTTATAGGACAGATGACGAGGCACTTTACCTGTAGCAAGATAATTAGCAATATCTGCATACCATGGGGTGTTAGCAGAAACTGCAAAAAGATACTCATCTCGAAAATTATCTTCAATTAGTGTATCATTACCATCATGTTCTATCCTAGATAAGAAATCCGCAACCACATTATCCTTCCCTGGTTTATCTACTATGGTAATATCAAATTCCTCTAGTAGCAACAACCATCTTGTAATACGACCAGGGTTAACAAGTTTGTTCATTAAATACTTGATGGTTGCATGATCAGTGTGCACAAAAGTAGGATACCCAGTAATGTAGTGCCGGAACTTATTGATGGCATAAACGACAGCAAGGAATTCTTTCTCAGTCACCATGTAGTTTAATTCAGCAGGGGCCAAATTTTTACTAACATAGTAGACTGCGTAAGGTACCTTACCCTCTTGCTGTCCCAACACTGCACCAATTTTCGTTTGAGAGGCATCCGTATGAATGTGGAAAGGTAATGCCCAGTCTGGTCCTCTAAGGATCAGAGCACTGCAGATCAATTCTTTAATTTTTGTAAAGGCTGCATCATAGTCATCTGACCACACAAATTTTGAATCTTTTGTTAGTAATTGAAACAGTGGGTGTGCTACTTTTACAAAATTTTCTATGAAACGTCTATAATAACCAGCACAACCAATGAAACTGCGTACCTGTGTGGGCATATTAGGTGTTTGGAAGTGCAGAATTACCTTTATCTTTGCTGGGTCCATCCTGATCCCTTAAACTGAGAGCAAATGTCCCAGAACGATTCCCTCTTCCATCATCATGTGGCATTTGACTGTACTTAGAGAGACACGCGCTTGCATACACCTTGTGAGAACTTTTTCCAAAATTTTCAACCCCTCCAAAAACGAGTCCCCATATGGAGTAAAATCATCCATATAGATTTCAACACTGTCATCTATCAAATCAGAGAAGATTCCCAGGCCAAAAGGAAGGACCCAGTATGGAAACGTTCCCTAAGGGAATGTGAAAGTGGTCTTGTCCTGGTCCTCAAGAGAAATCTAGATCTGGTTATATCCACTAAACCCATCCAGGAAAGAGAAAAGTTTCTTGCCAGCCAATGTGTCTAAAACTTGATCAATAAATGGCAAGGGAAAATGGTCTTTCTGCGTCGCCTTATTTAACTCTCGATAATCTACACAGATTCGCCATTTGCCATTCTTCTTGGGGACCATTACTAACGGTGAGACCCATTGGCTATCTGAGATAGGATAGATAAAACCTACATCTAGTAACTTCTGAAGCTCTTCTTTCACAACATTTTTCAGTGTAGGGTTCATTCTCCTTTGAGGTTGACTTATAGGACAACAATCTTCTTTGATATATATATGATGGGTGCACAAGTTGGCAGGCATCTCCTTCATATCTACACAATCCCAAGTGAAGGCCTCTTTATGTTTCCACGAAACGTCTACAAGTTGCTTCTTTTGGGATTTTGACAGGTTTGGATTAATATTCAAAGTTTTCCCGAGTTCCAATTCCACTTGAACACTTTCATGGGGTGTATCAGTAGGTGGCTCCTCTAATCCTTCTGCTGTTTCCATAGTTTCCTGAGTCTCGCAGCTTAGGATAGATTCTAGGATCTGCTGGTTTGGTTATGAAACAAAACAAGGATCATCCATGAAATAAGTGATTACATCGTCTTCTGATTCCATTTTCAACTTAAGGGCCTGTCCATTAGTGAGGACTGGTCTCACTTCATCATCTTCCGTTTCAACATCTACTATAGATACAGATTTCTTGCCGCCTGCCAATTTTATAGATAAACTTGGTTTTGGTGGTGGATATAGCACTAAATTCTTAGTGTTATGTCCATTAGAAATAACCATATTTCCTGAGCGACACCCAATGCAAGCGTCTGCAATGGCTAGCCATGGTCTACCCAAAATTAAGAGATGACCACCCATTGAAGATTGTGTATGTAATACCAGGAAATCTATGGGGTAGTGCCATGAATCCACTGAAATTGTCACATCTTCCAACTTCCCTACAGGTTTGACTGTAGATCGATCTGCTAGTTCCAATAGTGTAGGTGTATGCTTCAAATTATGAAGACCTAACGCATGCATGGTTTTAGTGGTGATGACATTGACAGTAGCTCCCAAGTCTACCAGCACATTTGGAATCTCTACCCCATTAATCTGTACTGTCAAAATCGGGTTCCCAAGATCTCCATATTTCACCGACATTGATTTTCCCATCATAAAGTCCGATAATTTTCCCATAACATGTATAGTGAGGGGATCTTTAGTTTTCTTGGCAGGTTTCTTTGAACAATATTTCCTAAGAGTCCTTGCATAGATTGGCACATCCTTCATAGCTTGTAACAAGGGAATTTTAATGGAAGGCGCCTGGTTTCTATCAGTTTGTTTTGGTTCTTTATTAGTCGGTCCTACCTCCTTACCTTCACTATCAAGTTGTTCAATGATGACTGGAGGAGGTTGGATGTTAACTGTCCGACCTGATCGCAGATTCATTTCATACAACTCTGCAGTGGAGATACTATATGAAGGTAGGTTAAGAACATCAGCTTGATGAGCTCCCTTATTGTTAGGATTAGGGTTAGGTTGCATTGGAAGATGAGGACGGGCAAGCTGGTTACCAGGGGGCACATTGGAGGGTAATTGGAGCTGCTGCTGTGGTATCTGCTGAGGAAATTGACCAGGAGGGGATCCTCGCCAAGTTGGAGCCCATGAAGAGCTTATACTGGCTTGAGAGTTCCACTGCTGCCAAGGTTGATACTGGTATTGCGGCCACATGGGGGGGTAAGGCATGGTCTGAGGATTCATTTTGTAATTATTGAAATACTGAGATGGATTTGGGTACATATCTTGATTTCCCATCGGTGGTCGAGGTTTCCATGGCTTCCTGGATCCCATGAGGTACAGTTGCTCCATGTCCTCCCCCATTCCTTGAAATACTGCTTTCAGGCTTGGCAAGGAGTGGCATGAGCTTGTCGAATGACTGAGCTCACATATTGCACATTCCTCTATAGAATTTAGTGGACATTCCCTTTCTGGGTGCTTCTTCTTGCACTTCGAACAAAATATTGCCATGGTCCTATCCTGTTCCAGCTGCTTCTGTTTTACTTGCAGAGTGTCCATTTGTGCTAATAGGGTGCTGAGGATATCCATCCTTAAATTGTCTAGCAGGTTTTCGATTTCTACTTTTGTAACAATCCTGCTAGATCCTTTCACTGATCGGATCCCAAGCTTATTCCTTGCAAGCCCCCTCGAACACTGAATACATAAATTGCAGATATCTTTGAATGTCTCCTTGGAGATGTCTCCCTTTCCCACAATGTTCAATAGTTCTATCGAGTCCTCTCGAAAATATCGAAGGAGGATAATCTTTAAAATTTCCTTATCCAGGTCAGAATGACTTGACCTTTGTAAGGTGTACTTGAACCTCTCCACACAGTCCTCCAAACTTTCATCTTCTTTCTGTGTGAACTTGAAGAGTTCCTCCTTGATGTTCCAGGATTTACAGTAATCCTGGTATTTCTCCAGAAAAGTTGTTTGCATATCATCCCATGTGGAAATGGATTTTCCTCCAAGGCCCATGAACCATTGCAGAGCCATTCCTTTTAGTGTAGATGGGAAAATCTTTAACTTCTGGGCATCTGTTGTGTAGTCATACCCCCGACACACTATGTCAAACTCAAATAGAAATGTGTCGGGGTCTTCTGAAACGAGCCCATGAAAGTTTGGTAAGGCTGCCAATGGAATAGGTTTTGTAGGCACGCCAGCTCCCAGATCCTCGATCGGAAAATTGATGGTGGAGGTTGTGGGAGCCATAAATATCTTCCAATACTCGTTGGAGATTTCAACAGGCTCTGTGGAGGGTGGCTGAGGATTCTTTACTACTGGAACTCGAGTTGCTTTAATAGCACTTCCTGGGTCTCTTGGTGATGCAAGTTTTTCCTCATTTCCTTCTCTTGAGCCCTGATGGCTTGACCCCTCGGCTGCAACTTCTTTTCCCTTATTGGATTAGTTTGACCCTGTCGAGTCCTACTTGCAATTTATTCCTCTGCTATCACCAGTGCAAGATTCTCTGGATCAGGTCTACTACTAGATATTTCTTCCACTACTAGAGGGACCTGTTGTGTCGAATTACCAGAAGAATGTTGTAGCCAACACTGGTTTCTCTACCGACTGTCCTTCGGACTTCACTATTCTTTCCCCTGGTCTCATAACCGCATGAGAGGATGCTTCTGATTCAACCTTTGCTATGATCTATTGGATATAGGTTTTTCTTCCCAGATCTGGTCCTCCCCTCTTTGGGGCTCTCCCTCTGCCCCTCTTATTTGATTCTTTGTTCATACAAAAGTTGATATGATGGAGGGTCTTAGTATGAACCTATAATGCTTCAATCCTAGAGTAAGGTGTCAGAGGACCATTCCTTCCCCAAGACGAAAAAAAACTCACAAAAAGAAAGGTAGCTAACAAAACAAAGATCTAGGGTTTTAGGCCCAGAGCAGGGTGTCAGAGGACTCCTCCCTCCCTAGAACAAGAACCAAAAATAGACACACACTATGGGAGCACTAGTACTTCCAGATATGAAGCAGGGCATAAAACGACTCCTCCCTCCCCAGGGTAAAACCTAGGGTTTTCCCAAAAATAAAACACACAAGGGTTAAAAAGAAACAAATCTCGCTCAAGGCCTGGAGCAGGGAGTCAAAAGAATCCTCCCTCCCCAGGACAAGAGAATGGCCCAAAATCAAACAGAAAAGAAAAAATAAACAAACAGAAAGAATACCTACGCTCAGGACCTGAAGTAGAGTGAGAAAACGCGTTCTCTCCCCAGGACGAGAGATTGACCCTCTGGTTGGTCCGGATCATTGTTTGCACCTTGTTAGCCTCCTCGGCAACGGTGCCAAAATGTTGGTGTCCAGGTATGAATGATTTATTCACCCTATTCTGACATTAAATTATCAATCCGGGTGCATATCCTTTCAAGGCAACGCGCAAGTTATATGCAGGGGCAAACACGTAATCCATTCTGACCAAGGGTTCGCAGGTTAAGATTCAAAACATGGTTGTAAGATTGAACTAATTACAAAACTTTAGAAATAATCATAAACATGAAACAACTGTAACAAAAAGCATAAACTAATAAATGTCACACACACAAAGACGTAGCACTTAATCAGAAGAGCGGGCCCAACTCTCTGATCAGGGCTGCATTAGTCAGAGAAAATATTGGAGCAGGAAAATATATGGTATTTTATTAATCTGTAACAAATGATTACAATAGCGATGGGAGAACCCCCATTCATAGGAACAATCTGCATTTTATACACAGCGAGGGAGATTAACAGAGCTCCCTGAAACATGGTAACCGCTTCTTCAAAATGTACATCAGTTGGAACAACACCATAACCAGATGTCCGAGATGGCAAAGAGGTCCAAGAATAGTTCCAGGGGAATCATGACTCTAGTTGCGTGGCCTCCTGATGGTTGGCTGTTACCAAATCTATTGTGAAGTGCTGAAACAAGGGTTCCTGTTCTCCAAGCTGCGGTCAAATAGAGGTTTTAGTACCGTGAATAGATAGGACTCTGTGAAATTACTTCATTAATTAAAATATTCCAATTGGACAAGTCAGGGGTGTTGACCTTGTAGGTTTAACATAACAACATAGGTAAATGAGTACAAAAAGGTAAAAAAGGATAGTAGAAATGGATGGAAAGGTGACCCGATTTGGTACCCCACAATTGGTCAATACAAGGAAGAGGTCTCCTCCCTTAGATCACAACTAGAAGAAGCAAGGAAACAAGCACAAGGAACTGAGAAGACAATGGAAGTATTGGTAATCATAGAAGGATAGGTTGATGAAGCAGAAAATGAGAAAAACACCATGATATGCCAACTAAAAGCAAAGGATGAAGAAATATTGAAACTAAAATCCAACTTCAACCTTCTAGGCCAAAACATGTAAAGCTACAAGGATCATGGAAGAAATGGAGAGCAGTATAGCTAAGGAAAATGAAGAAATCTTTAGAATGAAATCATAAATCATCTCCCTTAAAATAGAATCAAATGAAGCAATACGTATCAAGGAAGATTTTGAGAAACAACTTGCTAAGAAGAATAACGATTGTGAAAGATTGGAAGAAGAGATTGTCTTCCTCAGAAAAAAGGTTGAAGGGATGGACAAATTATTGAAAAGCTCTCAAGCCTTGGATGACATGCTCAACCATCAAAGATCCCCATTTGATAAATTAGGTCTTGACTATAAAGGAGAATCCTCAAGCAAGAATGATAATGCTTGAAACAAAAAGGATGTGAGGAAGCCAGAAAGAAATGTTGATGCTCCCAGTTCCAACAAAGGCAAGGATAAGAGTCAAGGCAACAATGAAGGAAATCCTATTCCAAGAAGAAATGCAGATGATGTCAAGGACGCGAGAAGCAATAATTATCATCAAAGGATCTCAAGGTAGAAAGACTTCAGAAGTACATCAAGGAAATCTCCATCTCCCAGGTACCAAAGTTTATTTCTTGGTTATTGTTATGCTTGTACAAACTTTGGACACATGGAAAAAGATTGTATGGCATATCACAAAGATAAATATTATGGTGTCCGACAATCTTCGAGAAGAAATTTTGCAAGAAGAAGTCATGAATTCTTATTCATGAACAACACAGGGTGCTTCAATTGTCATAACATTGGACATATGGCACGTGGGTGTAACTTGACTTGGGCACCTACACAATCTAGAACCATGCCAAAAAAGAAATTTACACAAGTATGGAGAAGAAAGCAAATACAATCTGAAAATCTCCTGAACTCTCTAGTCAACAACACATGTTGTTGACTTGATGAAGATATTCTTGATATTTCGAGTGTTTGATGATGGGATTCTGCCAAAAAGAGACCATGCATACATTTAGGGGGGAGCTTGTGATTCTAGATAATTATTGCAAAAGCTATCCGTGAAAGGGTCCTTATGAAATCCTTGATGAGATATATTAACAATCATTCTTTGATAGATCATTTCTCAGGAACACTCCTTTGAAAGAACATGATCTCTTATCTATCCAATGGATTGTTGTTAAAATATCTTCCACTTGATCACTAAGTAGAAATTGGAGTAGCAGAGAAGGTCATCTAATACTAGATAAATTGGGAAAATAACTATGTTGTTGTTATTACAGAAGTTTACGTCTCGACTTAGGGATTTAGTGTGAGAACATGTAAATTATGGACACAAATAGAGGCAACCTTCAAACAAACAGATACATCTGGGAATGAATCTTTAAGCAAGAGCAGTTGGCAGCATCAAACATAATTCAAGCTTTGTGAAAAGTTGTTATCAGTGGAGATAACTTCTAGAAACTTTTACTAGAACACAAGGAAAAATGGCTCATCAAAAGGACTATAGAAAGAAGAATGTTGCACAATTGAATATAGCTTAGTAAGTTATGAGACAACAATCCTTCTATCTTGAGTAAAAAAAAAAAGGGCACCATGACAGGGGGAGTAACATACCCATGAAGATCTACTATTCATAAAGAACATAAGTAGTTTGATAGGGGGAGCAGTTCGACAGGGGGAGTCCCTAAGCACCCCGTTTGACATTGATGTCAAAGGGGGAGAGACTATTGAAAGGGAAAGAATATTTCCATCAATGATAAAGGGGGAGATTGTTAATCTAGGTTGTCATTGATGTCAATATGGAAGTGTTAGTGATGGAAAATTCTTTGATACATGATTGCCCATTGATGCCCATTGATCATAATGCTCATAGTGATGAAAGTTTGATATATGATGATATGATGAGATGGAGGACCCAAGTGGATTGAATATCTCTCTCTCTCTCTCTCTCTATATATATATATATATATATATATATATATATAGAGAGAGAGAGAGAGAGAGAGAGAGAGAGAGACATAATAGAAGTAGTAGATCTGTGAAGTAATAGGAGCAAGAAGCCAAAGAGGAGAAGCCATCGTGAAGTTAAAGAGTAAGAGGAAGAGTTCATTGGAAGCCATCAAAGAAGCAGGTTATCGAAGCAAGAGAAGCAGGTATGCCCAAGGGTAAGTGCTATCAGAAGAAAAAATAGGAACATTATGTCGGAGGAGTAGAGCTATTAGAAGAGAAGCCATAATGGAGGAGTTAACAATGTTATCAGAGGAATTATATTGGCAACTTTAGTATCTGTTACCACTCGAATTCCTCGATTGCAATTTGAGTTGTGGACCCGACTGCTCCAATAGAACACGCCCTAATGTAATATCACGTTTGCCTCGTCAGAAGTCATATCACCAGTCTTAAAGGAATGTCACACTAAAACTGCGATGCGGACCCGAATAGGTTATAGTAACAACCCTAATATAACATCACATCCTCCATATCGCAAGTCTTATAGGGTTGTCACGGTAAAACCTCCGATGGAGGTATTATTACGGACCCACTACATCATTATAACATGATTTAATATCATATCACATTCGATCAATTGGTAGTAATGGCATCAACTATATCAGAAAACAGAGCATGAGCACGACTTGTAAAACCTCTAATTTTCATGAAGTTGCGATTGCGATTAAGGTGATGATGTGGACGTGGGACCTCCGTGTGGGTATAGCCTCTCCTGTGTGATTTCTGTAAATAATAAGTCTATTGGATGAATATTAAAAAAGGGCCTCTCTGATATAATTTTAATATGCGACATCATAAGTCGGCCTCTCCTCCAATAAACGTGTCTTTTGGCTATTGATGAGACTCGTATATATACAAGTTAAAAACTTCACCTCAAGCATTGATCTCGGGAATCTATCACAGAGAAGAAGGACAATTCACAACTCGTGAACGTGAATTAGCATAAGAAAGGAAGCCAAAGGTCGAGTGAATGAAAGTGGATGCCGAAGGTTGAGCGAGCGAAGAAGGAAGCCGAAGGTCCAATAGAAGAAAAAGGAAGCCAAAGGTTGAGCGAACAAAAGTGGAAGCCGAAGGTTGAGCAAGTGAAGAGGGAAGCCGAAGGTCCAACAGAAGAAGAAGGAGGCTGAAGGTTGAACATTCTATTGACTGGGTTATTTATTGAAAGGCTCGGACCTGTGCTTGATAGTGATTCAGATAACAGTTCAAAAGGATGCTATGCAGATCTAAGAATATTATCTGAGTATGAACATGGTTGTTTTTAATTGAACGCACAATATGAAACTATGACAGTCACTCCTCTGAAGAAGTCATTCTTGAAGCAGTTACTCCTGAAGCCTCACTCCCAAAGTAGTTACTATGATAGTTAGGACAGAGGGTTGAAACAAAGAGTTGTCTTTGTGTAGAGCTTAGTGCAGTTCATTGTAGACACATTGAAGTTGTGTGGAGACTATTGAAGACCATGATGTATTAGTCATCATGATGTGACTTGGAGATTTTGCTTGGGTATAATGAAGAGCAATGGTGATACCTTCTATGAGACAAGGTTGTCATTAATGATGTAGCATGGAGACTACAATGAAATTGTAGATTGACACAATTCAGTGAAGAATATTTTGGGAGTAGAGAATTACTATCAAACATATCTAGACAAAATATAGCAGTGGGTTGGAACCTAGAGGGTTGGTGCCCTGAAGGTTGGAGCCTTGAACAAACAAGGTAGGTTCCTTGAAATATAGGGTCGGAGCCCTTGGGGTTGGTGCCTCATAATTGATTGGAAGGATTGGTGTCCTTGGAGTTGGTGCTCCTAAACACAAGGTTGGTGCCTTGAGAAGATAGGGTTGGTGCCCTATAGGTTGGAGCCTCACAAAAGACCAAGTTGGTGCTTGGCAATAGGTTGGAGCATGTGAGATTGAATATTGGTGTTTTCATCAATGGTTGGAGCCCTATATATATTTTATCTGATTTATTGTAAATATTATATTAATAAAAGCATTTATTCCTATTGTTAATTTTGTGTTCTAAATATAAATGATTTAACTAGTAAAAATAAGAATTGAAAAGGAATACTGATTCACCCCCCCCGCGAGTATTTCCAACAAGATAGAGCGGTTAGTCAAGGCCTTTCTTTGTGACAATTCTACGTGATATGATGCTAAACAAATGGGTTACCAATCTGACTCTTCTTATGAGAATTGTTCAGATTGAGAATGTCCAAGTGCCTTGTATGTATTATGAATACCTCCCTAGTTAAGAGGGAGTGTTGAAATATGTAACTAGGTCTGGTCTTCATAATGACATGTGTAATCATGATTTTATGTAATTAATGTAAAGAAGAAAAATAAAATTGTTTTATGCTCAATACATGGGTTTCGTGCTCAAGGAATTTTATTTTTATAGATCAAGCTCCCATTGTGAGCTATTAGGATGGTCATTAAGTCATAAAGTCAATTGAATCATTATCATGTATTTAAGACCCATTTGGGCATGTTACATATTGTAAAAGAAAATTTATTTGAGTCATCATAAGAGTAAAAAACCCTCCAAGACCTTGTCAAAAGTACTCAAACAAGTCGACCTTCCAAAGAAGATCTAGATCGTTCTAGAAGGAGATATCGGCCTAGGCATGAGGACAAGTTGACTTGTTTACATGGGAAGATCACTATATAAATGACGACTTGGCCTCACTTGGGATATGATTATTCAAGCATCTGAAATAGAGGAATAAGTGTGAGTAAAAGGGTAGAAAGAAGCCTCTCATATACCGAAAACAATGTAAACTTTGAAACGGGAACTATAAACTCAAAACAGGAACTCTGGCCAAAAAACCCCCAAAAAACATCAAAAACAGTGCTAAACATGAAAAGTGTGTATACTGGAACGATGATTTTATTTTTTAGGGGTCAATTTTGAGCATGTTTTGAAAATGGCAGTGACTACGAAATTTACTACGAAATTTTCGTGCAAAATATAGCTTAAAAACGAAAGTGATGATACTGGAACAATGACCTTTTTTTTTAGGGTCAATTATCAAAATTTTTAAAAAATGCTAATAAAACCAAATTTTTATGTGCCAACAAAGTTGTTTATGAGGAAAAAAACACATTAATGTTTTTGGTAGGATATCATTTTTCTTTCCTAAGTATAAATTCAACATGTTTTCAACCATAACATGCTAGATACAAAAGAAAAATGATTCCAAGAATTGCCCAGCCACCAGCCAGGTGGGCGGGCGGGCCGATGGGGTGGCGCCAGCCCAGCCGCGCCACCCCGGCGGCCAGCTTGCCCACCAGGTTGGTGGCTGGGAAATTCCGGGAATCAACCAACCACTAGCTGGGAAGGTGGGCAGGCCGCCGAGGTGGCACGGCTCGTGACTGGGTGATTCCCGAAATCCCCCAGCCATCAGCCGGGCAGGCTGGCGGCAGCAGGTGTGGCGCCAGCCCAGGCGTGCCACCGGGCGGCCCGCCCGCCCAGTGGCTGGGTTATTCCCGGAATCACCCATCCACCAGCCAAGTGAGCGGCTGGTGGCCGGGCAATTCCCGGAATCGCCAAGCCACCAACCGGGTGGGCAGGCGGGTCGTCGGAGTGGCGCCAGCCCAAGCTGTGCCACCTCGGCAGCTTGACCGCCCGCTCAGCTGGTGGTTGGGTGATTTGCGGAATCGCCCAGCCACTAGTCGGGCGGGTGGGCGGGCCACCAGGGTGGCGCCAGTCCAGGCCGGGCCACCCTGGCGGCCCGCCCGCCCGCCCGGCTGGTGGCTGGGTGATTCGCGCCACCCCGCCTGCCCGGCTGGTTGGTGGCTGGGTGATTTCGGGAATCGCCCAGGCACCAGTCGCCCGCGCCCGCCCGACTGGTGGCTGGGTGATTCTGGGAATCACTCAGGCGGCTGGAATCACCCAGCCACCAGCAGCCCGCCCGGCTGGTGGCTAGGCGATTCCCGGAATCCCCCAGCCACCAACCGGGCACGTGGGCGGGCCACCGGGGTGGCACCAACCTGGGCCGCGCCACCTCAGTGGCCCGCCCGCCCGCCTGCCTGGTGGCTGGGTGATTCCCAAAATCACCCAGCCACCAGCTGGGCAGGGGACTGGTGGTTGGGTGATTCCTGGAATCACCCAGCGACCAGCCGGGCGGGCGGGCGAGCCGCCGAGGTGGCGCAGCTGATGAGCCCCAATTTTTGGTACAATTTGGGCTCATTTGGCCTACTTGCTTTGCTCAAACCATTCATTTTTTATTGCTTATGCATTCATTTCTTGGTTTATTCGTGTTGTTTGTAGGAAGAAGGGTAGGCATTCTATCTACGTGACTAATACATGATGATTTCAGGTTTTTGGCATTAAAAGGGAGCAAAGACCACGAGAAAGGAGACAAGGAGACAATAAGGTGGCACTGCTGGTTTTTAGGAGAGGATGTCCACAGTCTTGGGGACCTTCCTCGTGATTCCCACCATAGCTCCGAGCTCCAACCAATCTCCCCACCGAGCTTAGAGGCAGCCAACTGTTCTACAGGAACAACAGTTACAACTGTTCTACAGCATCAGCAGTTTAACCTTCAGTTGGACAGCCGAGCTCCACAAATTAAGGAAACCTGTTGGACTATCATTTTGCATAAATACTGAGGCCGTAGCATTGGATAGGAGCTTTTTGAACTTTTGAATTACTCTTGTAATTTTGAAGTACGAGCTACAGCTCGGTGTTGGTTCTTTTTGTAAGCCAGTTTTGGCATGACATCAGATTTTTGGTTATGAATAAAGGCAGGCAGATTTTGATCTCATTCTGAGTTTCTAAGGGAGCTATAGCTCTCAGGTTAGGGCCCAACCTGAGAGCAATAGATCTCCTCGGTGTTGTAATGTTATTTGCCTTTCGTTCCAACACTTCGTTTCTTTACTTTGACATGCAATTCGAATTTACAGTCTGCTGATTTAGTTTTTATGAGATTGAATAGGATTAGTTTAGGGTGAATTTGCTTCCAGTTGTTCAGGTTAGAAGAGGATAGTTATAATTCATTGGAGCTCCAGAAAAAGGTTGTTAGAGATCACTGCCATCTCTGCTTAGGGATTGGGGTGCAGTCCATATCAACCACCAAAAAGAAACGCAGTTCTTCTCACGTTCATGCAAGCTGCAACAGTTACTTTAGTCGTAGATCCATCCATGCACTTTGGTCTTGATCATTACTTCTCCATTCCACTTCCATGCACGAGTTTCTTTCACAAATTGCACTGCTGTTCATTGGTTCAAAATAGCACAGTTAACATAGGTTAAAGAGTTCTCGTTTTGGTGACATTCATAGACAATTTGTTTCATCTACACTGCTCCACACCATTCCACTACCTTCCTCGTCTTTTCAACCACACCTGAAGCCACTTAACCGACCTCTGCTCAGCTCGTTTACCTTCCAGCTCTCCCATTACTCACATAGCTCCATTTACTCAACCTTTCGTTGATCCCATCCTTCCAGCCATCAACCCACTGCATGCACTCTTCCTCCATCTGACTTCTCTGCTCCTGAGCCATCACCAGTTCCATCTCCATCTCACCTATCCTCCCACACCACTCCAACACTTCACCATCTCCCAAAACTCCCACGGTCGAACATCCTGTAGAATTGCACAGACTTCTTGTAGAATCCCTGAGTTTCCTGTAGGATCCCCTGCAGAGTTCCTGTAAAAGCCTGCAAACTCGGTTTCTGAGCATCCGAACGTGGTAGACTTCTGTGGACTGATGCTAGAGACCCTCTGGGACCTCCCCAAGCCATCTTGACCTTGCCCATGCTTTCCTTCCATTCAAACCGCTCCTGCACAACCAAACCCTAATCAAAAGCATCATCACAATAAATCCAACCACTTAATGAAAAAATACAAAAACATGTCTTTTCAGATGCAAGTAGCTTAGATGCATGTATTTCAGCTCACTGCAAGTAATGGCATTATTGGTAGTAGTTTCATTCACAATTTTGCATTGTAAGGGCCTAGCTAGTCAAATTAGGGTTTACTAGGGTTTTCATGCTTTGTTGGCTTTCAGTTTCTTTCTGCAAATAGACTAGTCTCCTTTGAGTTACCTTTCGTCCATCATTCATAAAGCTTCTTCTGTGAGCATATAGAAGTTGGCTTGAGCCCTAGCGGACTTGTGCCAGCTGACCAAGTGACAGCTGCGACAAGAGCTAGTACTTGTGCATACAGCACCGTCGCTTCCAAGTTTGTACGAACTACCGGGTTGATAAAATTAGAGATAAGAAGCTCCAGGAGTTGTAGCATTATTGCTACAATACTGGAGCCCACCATCTTTTTGGCGCCGTTGCCGGGGAAGCGTCAGAGTATTAGTAATTGTTGCTTTTCTTCTACTTTCTTACTCTTTCCTTCTGCTAAGTAGTTTACTTCATTTCCATTCTGCAAAAGTAGCATAGACATTTCCTGCTTTCATAGATTAGCATTTCCTGCTTTCATAGATTAGCATTTCCTTTCTGCAAGCGTAGACTAGCATTTCCATTCTTGCAATTTCTTTTGAGCAAAGTAGATTAGTTCTTTCCTGCTTTCAGTTTAATTCTGCATCTTTCATAGTTAGTTGTAGATCAATCCGTTTCAGTTTTGCAGGTACCAAAAAGAAAAAAAAAGCAAAAACAATCAAAAGAAAAAAAAAGTCTTTCCCATTTCATGCCTCGTAGGAACCGAGATAGATCAGGCAAATTCCTACCAAACACCCCCACCACATCACTGAGTCACCCTTCTCTCTTCTTTGGTGACAGTGACCCAGAGGAACCTATAGGTGAACATCCTGAGATATACAAAGATCCTATAGTAGAAGAAGAGTTAGAGACCACTCCATCTGAAGCTATGGCTGACAATAGAAGAGAAGATGAGAGAATAGAAGGTGCCTTCCCCATCCGAGAGACCAATGGAGAGATGAAAATGAAGAACATTAGCCCCTCCGCCTTACCTCACTTCCATGGGCTGACTACTGAAGATCCGGATACCTTCCTGTTTGAGTTTGTTGTCCTTTGTAGAACCTATGACTATACTGAAGATGAGCAAAAGCTGAAACTTTTCCCTTCCACTCTTAAGGATGCAGCATTACGCTGGTTCATGGGCTTACCTGGGAATAGTATCACCACTTGGGCTCAGATGCAGCAAGCTTTCAATACCAAGTACCGGGATTACTGTAGGTCCAAGGAAACAAAGGGGGAAATTTTTCGGATGACCATGGGAAATGATGAGTCCTTAGAGGATTATGAGGAGAGGTTCCAACTAAGCTATAAGAGGGCCAGGTGCACACTTGACCCTGAATCCCTCAAGTTGGTCCTGCTCCGAGGAGTCCCTGAAGACCTCTTAGATACCCTTCACATGTTAGCTGGGGGGGACATTTACCAACTGCCTTATGAGGACATCAAGACTGTGTTTAGAAACCACTCCAGGGCAGCTCGGAAACGAGGTAGAGGAAACCACCTCTCAACTAGTGTCCCTTTCTCCAAACATGAGCTTGCAAATCAATTAGAAGATCTTAAGAGTGAGGTGAGACAGACCATTGCCATGCAGCTTGACACATTCAGGATTCAGCAAAAGAAAGAAGAAGCTGAGAGAGCCTTGGCTGTCTTCTGCCCTAGGTGCACAAGGAGACACCCTAAGAACGAATGTCCATTGCATTCGGTTGAAGTGTGTTTCGTTTGTGAGGAGGACCATCCCACAAATCAGTGTCCAACCTTACCTGGGTTTAAAGCCATGTACCAAGGGACAAAAGCTCCCACAGAACCTCTCTATTACCTCAACCAAAGGAGGCCACAAGGATCTAGACCTTATCAGCAGGGGATGCAAGGGGCATCTCAAGCTTATTACAGCCCCAACCAATCGACTCCTATGCCTTCCTGGGGTCCCCCTGCTCATCCTTCATGGTCCATGCCTCCTCCATGGTCTTATCCACCTCAGTACCCCACTCAACCTACTTCTCATTCATATCACTCACATGCCCAGCCACAACCTCAATGGAATGCACCTCAGTCGGGGTGGAGGCCCCAATACAACACTCCTCCTGCCATCTTGCCTCCACCACCAGTTCAACCTCAGCCATTACCTCCTGCTCCTCCAAGGCAACCTCAAATGCCTGCTCAACCGAACCCGAACCCCAACAATAGACAGGCCCAGCAGGTATACACTGGGAAACCTCATGCCCTACCTATGCTGTGGAGATCCAGGAGATCAATCTTCGATCTGGAAAGACTCTACCAGATCGCCAACCTCCTCCCCCAGAGGATGAGGAAGATAAACAGGAAAGTGAACCAAAGGCTATTCCACCCTTTCCTGAGAGACTAACAGCCACCACACAACCCAACCCAGAGGAGGATGAGCTTCTGGGTGAGCTCAAGCAGTTGTGTGTAAAAATACCACTTCTCCAAGCCATCAAGGATGTGCCAATATACAACAAACTGGTTAAGGAGAAGTGTTTCAAACACCCAGGCAGACGGAAGAAAGATGCTTCAACTATCAATGTCATAGGACAACTGTCTGACCTTATGTTAGGACAAGTCATCTGCCCAAAGTACCTAGATCCTGGAAGTCCTGTAGTAGATGTTCACATCAATGGCACCATTATACCTCACACCTTGATTGATCTGGGGGCTGCCATTAATGTGATGACCAGGGATACCATGCTTAAACTCAATCTTCAGGGTTCCTTGAGGAAGACCTCGACAGTACTGCAATTAGCAGATCGCTCCACCGTGACTCCCGAAGGGATTGTGGAGGATGTCTTGGTCTCTATTGACTCTTGGGAATACCCTGCAGACTTCCTGGTTCTGCAACCAAAGGCAAAGCTTACTGGATATCCTCTCATTTTGGGAAGGCCTTGGTTAGCTACTGCAGATGCTTACATAAGTTGTCGTGCAGGAAACATGACCATCAAAAATGGTCCCATGTCCAAGCAGCTAGTCCTATACCCTCCTGCCCAACCCTCCTTAGAGCATGACTTACCACTCTGGTTGGAAGAAGGAGAAGAAGACGAGGTGTACTCAGCACCTCTGTGCACCTTAGATACCACTAGAAGAGACCCCCCAACCGAGGATGACTTGATCGAGACCTTGATCCAGAATCCACCTTCCAGTGCACTACCCTTAGAGAAATTGGTGGAGGATGCCCAAGCTAGCACCTTAGTGGATCTTTGTACAACCAACCCTGTTACTCCCAGAGTCAAGAATGTGGAGTTCGGCCCTGAGAAAGCATTGAAGATCAGCTCCTCCCTATCTCCTTCCCAGGAAAAGGAGCTGTGTAGTCTGTTGGCCAACCACCTAGATGCTTTTGCTTGGAGCTATAAGGAAATGAAAGGAGTCCATCCTTCGGTCTGTACCCATCATATATACATCAAAGAGGATTGTAAACCGGTTAGGCAACCTCAGAGGAGAATGAATCCAGCCCTTAAGGACATTGTCAAGGAAGAATTGCAAAAACTGTTGGATGCCGGGTTCATCTACCCCATCTCAGATAGTGAATGGGTGTCCCCTCTAGTGTTGGTTCCCAAGAAAAATGGGAAATGGAGAATCTGTGTGGACTACCGAGAACTGAACAAAGCTACCAAGAAGGACCATTTCCCTCTACCTTTCATAGATCAAGTGTTGGATGGACTGGCAGGAAAGAAGTTCTTCTCTTTCCTGGATGGGTTTAGCGGGTACAACCAAATCCAAATCAGCCCGGAAGACCAAGATAAGACCACCTTCACTTGTCCTTGGGGTACCTTTGCCTACCGAGTCCTTCCCTTTGGGCTATGCAATGCTCCTGCTACCTTCCAGAGAGCTGTCTTGAGCATCTTCTCGGAGCTGGTCCATGATGCAGTAGAAATCTATATGGATGACTTTACTCCTTATGGGGCCAACTTCCAGGAAGCATTGTCCAACCTGGGAAAAGTCCTAACCAAATGCACCGAGATGAACTTGTCCCTTAGTCCTGAAAAATGTGAATTCCTAATGACTGAAGGACCGTGCTAGGCCATACCATTTCTTGCCAAGGGTTGCAGGTGGATCCTAACAAAATTGCTCTCATCAAGAGGGTTCCACCTCCTCAAAAGGTAAGGGATGTCCGGAGTTTCTTGGGATTAGCAGGATACTACCGGAGATTCATTAAAGATTTCAGCAAGCTAGCCTCGCCATTGTTTGGCCTGTTGGCAAAAGATGTGGAGTTTAATTGGACTGACGATTGTCAGAGGGCTTTAAATGAATTGAAGGACAAGTTGGTGTCAGCCCCAATCCTGAGAGGTCCAAACTGGGCCCTACCTTTCCACATCCACACTGATGCCTCGAACAAAGCCATAGGTGCAGCTTTAGGACAAGTTGAGCAAAAACTTCCATATGCCATTTACTTTGTTAGCAAAAACTTGTCCAAAGCTGAGCTGAATTACACTGTAACCGAGAAAGAATTCTTGGCTGTGGTCCATGCACTGAACAAGTTCCGACATTATATTACTGGTTACCAGACCTTTGTACATACTGACCATGCTGCAATTAGATATTTAATGAATAAACCAGATGTGAATGCTCGTATTATTAGATGGTTACTTTTATTGCAGCAGTTTGATTTGACCATTGTTGACAAACCAGGTAGAGAAAATGTTGTTGCTGACTTTTTATCTAGATTGGATTTGTCTGCAGATGAGGATGGAACAGTGGATGACCAGATGCCCGATGAACATCTGTTTGCTATTTCAGTACTCTCTCCATGGTTTGCTGATATAGCAAACTATCTTGTTTCAGCACAGTTCCCTCCGCACCTATCTTCTAGAGAGAAGAGCAGAATCATCAGAAAAAGTGCCTCATTTACTTGGATCGGGGGCAATCTGTTCAAGCTTGGCCCCGATCAGATCTTAAGGCGTTGTGTAAGGGAGGAGGAAGTCTTTGATATCCTCCTCACTTGTCATGATGGGCCTTGTGGAGGACATTTTGCAGCAAAGAGAACTGCCTTCAAAATCCTGCAGGCAGGCTACTATTGGCCCACACTTCATCAAGATGTCAGAAGATATGTCAGTCAGTGTGACCAATGCCAAAGAATGGGGAAACCGACCCAAAGGGATGAGATGCCTCTCCAACCTCAAGTGACTCTTGAGCCATTTGAGAAGTGGGGCATGGACTTTGTGGGCCCAATCAACCCCTCTTCGAGGCAAAGGACTTACATCATTGTGTGTACTGACTATTTGACAAAGTGGGCAGAGACCAAAGCAATCAAAGCAGCAACAGAAGAAAAGGTGGCCGAGTTCCTAAGAGAAAACATCTTCTATAAGTTTGGCTATCCAAGAGAGCTGGTCACCGATCAAGGGAGCCAGTTCACCTCCAACCTGGTTGAAGATCTACTAGCTCATCACAAGATCAAGCATAGGACTTCCACCCCTTATCACCCTCAAGCAAATGGGCAGGTGGAAGTCACCAATAGAGCATTAGAAGGGATCTTGACTAAGGTGGTGAGCAGCAGCAGAAAGGACTGGGCAGATCGCCTGGTTGAAGCCACATGGGCTTACAACACCACTTGGAAGACCACCACCGGCTTCACACTGTATGAGCTGGTCTATGGGAAGAAAGCTTTGCTGTCCATTGAGTTTGAATACAACACTTTGAGGATGGCAGCTCAGCTGGACCTAGATCTCAGCCATGCACAACAAGAAAGGCTACTGCAGCTGAATGGCCTGGATGAGCACCGAATGCAGGCCCTCCTTCACTCAGAAGTGGTTCAACTTCAGAGAAAGGTGTGGCATGACCAACATCTCCATGACAAGCAATTTCAGCCGGGAGATTGGGCTTTGTTGTATGACTCCAGATACAAAGATTTCAAGGGGAAGCTGAGAACCAGATGGCTAGGACCATATGCAGTGGAAAAATGCCATGACAATGGATCTGTCCTCATTCGAACCATTGATGAGGAAGCCATTCCCATGCTTGTCAATGGGCATCGATTGAAGATCTACAGGAGACCTCTCTCAAGACAAGAGTTCATCAAAACTATGGAGAAATCTGTATTGGTCCTAGAGAGGGGTTCTGCCTCTGCTTCTGGCATACCCTGAGGTATAAAAAAAAAAAAAAAAAAAAAAAAAAAAAAAGAGGATCCTTGGGTGAAAACCTCTCTGAGGCGCCCAAGGCAGGTGGTAGGGGTGAAAACCTCATTGAGGCGCCCCTATTGTCTTTCAAAAAAAAGAAAAAAGGGTTGAAAAAGATCCTTGAGTGAAAACCTCTCTGAGGCGCTCAGGGCAGATGGCACGGGTGAAAACCTCTTTGAGGCGCCCCTGTTATCTTTCAAAAAAAAAAAGAAAAAAAAGAAAAAAAAACAATAAGCAAAATATGGTAAAATTGCATGCAGGTTGCAGATGTTCTATGGAGGAGAGGAAGCCCTTCAACTCAAAGCCAAGGGTCCTTATCATGCTGTCAAGAGACCTCACCAGCACCTCCTCCAAGGGTACCCATGTTTTTTCAAGGTATGTGCAATTTTATCATGGTTTGAGTCCTCTACAGGAAGATGCAGTCTTTCTACAGGAAGACGCGGATTTTCTACAGGAAAGTGCAGACTTTCTACAGGAAGCCCAAACTTTCTACAGGAAGCTCTGTGTTCTACAGGAAACTTCCTGTAGAAGTTTGGGACAGCCCAGAATTCATCTTAAAAGGAGATTTAGCGACTACGGATTGGTTTGGATGCATGCAAGCCTCTGTTGGCACCCTTGCACATTGCTGTTACCTTGCTCCACCATCCTTGTCGACATGCAACCAAGTTCCCTGCACCAACAAAGCAGATCGATGAGTTCTCGCGGGAAGAGCCATTTTCGAAGATAAACAAGTGCTGAGATCTCATACCACAGGCATCAGAAGCTCCGGGAACGTGATCGAAAGGCCAGATCCTCCGTCGTGCAGCATGCACCCAAGGAGGAAGAACTGTTACGAGACACCCCGCGGGAATCTTGTAACAGTTAAACCTGCTAGAGTGGATACCATTCACAACACCGCCATCTGCAATGAAACGCGGGCGCATGCAACCAAAGCATCCACTCCATCGTCGACAGCCTGTAACCACGAGCCTCCGGGTCTGTGTAAGTTCGCATGCAGCAGGTAGATCCACTCACCATCGTCCAATAACTGGAAAAATCGTGTGCAGCCACGCAGGTAAGTGTCTCGACCCTTCCTTCCATCAAATCGCATGAATTTTACTTTGAATTGTTTGCACAGCGTAAAAGTGAATGGTTGAGCGGCCGTATGGCCAGTCGACTGGCCACGTCGGCTAGTTATGGTATAATTGGATGTTTGGGTGGCGGCCACGACAAAGAGAATGAGCGGCATGCACGTGAGAACACTCCCGTCGGAAGCAATGAGTTTAACAGAAAAAGGCGGCGGCAGATCTGTGGGAATGGATGCGGCAGCAAGTGAATACGCAGGCGAATGATGGATGACGTCGCCCAACGGTCCGGCGGGGACAGCTCACCCCCCGCGCCACGGATTGCGCCGATTCAAAATCTAATCGGCTAGATTATGCGCATGCATTTATCAACCACCACTTCAAACTCGAGTGGCTATTCTGATCTCCTCTGCACTTTGATACGCCGAGATTTTGGCTACCAGAACGCCGGTGAAGCACACCTCGAGCGCGGGCCAACTACAGTCCTCCTCGAAATTTGCGCACTGCTCCTACAGGAACACAGTTTCTACAGGAACGCAGTCTCTACAGGAACACAGTCTTCTACAGGGAAGCGGGTGCCTCACGAAAAAAGGTGGCCAATTAAAGAGGTAAACCTGAACTCTTCATGCAACTGGTTAGTAAGAGTGGCAAGACCATCGTCCACAGTCTGGTCATAAAGATATCGGTGAAATTGTTGTTTGCTGTGCCTATACTGTCGTTCTACAGGATGTTAGTATAATTAGACTGTGTGAATTTTGAGGATTATGTGCATGCTCTGTCTCAATAGACCAAATCTCTTTCGCATTTGCCACCTTTAGTTAAAACAACCGTGTTCATCATGCCGGGTGGGTTTATAAGACGAGAACCCATTGATTCAACCAAATTAAGGGAAAACCAGTCAGTGGTAGAGCTCTTCACACGAGCACAATGGATGTCTTTTTGTGATAAGCTGCAAGGTTACGATGATGAAGTGGCCGAAGAATTCTTGCAGGCTCTGAGGCCGAAATCCCAGACACTGGCCACAGTGAACTTCAGAGGTTTAAGCCTCAAGCTCACCCCGCAACATATCAGTCGGATCACAGAACTTCCTATGGGTTTGCCGTGGGATAAGGAAGAAAGAAAGCTGAGCTAGCAGGCAAAGAAAGAATTCTTTCCACCTGAGGAAGAATTCTCGGAGGACAAAAATGGGGTGCGAAGAACGAGCCTGTTGCCACCATGGAATGAAGTCAGTTTGCAAATCATGAAATATATCACTTGTGAAGGCCGTTTTAGCATCGTGTATGCATATCACTTTCGGCTGCTCACTGAATTGAGGCACCGGATTGATCTTCCTGTAGAACAAAAACTGAGCATCCCTTATTTCCTATTGCAGTCTCTAATGGAGTGTGCCACAAAGCTAAAAGAGGGCATACCAGATCAGATAGCCCACCATGGGTTGATCAAGCTTCTTGTGGAGGATGCGCTGCATTCATATAAGGTTCCCCTCTCATGGGAATCCTTCCGGAATTTGACAAAAGATGGGGACATTAAAATGTTGATCGAAGAAACGGGTTCCTCCAGCAGTGAGGAACAAGAAGCAGTGGCCGAGGGACAGAGAGAAGAAGGCCAGAAGACCCCGACCATAGTGCAGAAGAAAGAACAAAGGAAGAAGCATGAAGAAAAGGATGACAAGGAAAAAGGTGGCACACCTATCTTGTCAGCAAGAGAAAAGAGGCTGAAGAGCAGAATGGACAAAGCCAAGGTGGTCCACGTCAGCCCAAGTACCTCAACAGCACCTGCAACCAAAGCAAAAAGCAAAACTCAAGCAGGCAAGCAAGCAAAGGTGGAGACACCTGTGTCTACAGGAAAGCAGAAACAGGCTTCTACAGGAAGCCCGAAAACAAAGACAAAGGCTTCTACAGGAAGCCCGAAAATCGTTAAGAAACAGGCTTCTACAGGAAGCCCAAAAACAGAGACAAAGGCTTCTATAGGAAGCCCGAAATTGCAGAAACAGGCTTCTACAGGAAGCCCGAAAGTCATTGAGAAACAGGCTCCTACAGGAAGCCTGAAGAAGGAGAAAGGGTCTTCTACAGGAAGCCCGAATATTACCAAAGCAGGGGCTTCTACAGGAAGCCCAAGAGTGGCTAAAACTGGGTCTTCTACAGGAAGCCCAAAATCTGAAAAGGAGGGGCCCTCTACAAGGAGCTCTAAGAGAGAAAAACGCAAGAAAGAGAAGGCTGGTATTCTCGAAAAGGAGGCAGCAGCGGCGCTGGCCGCCCTCAGTACACCTCCAAAGCCGAAGGAGAAGAGAGAGAGGGAGACCCCTCTACCATCTGAAGCCAGGAGAAGCAAGAGGATAAACACGGGCAAGCCACAGCCTCCACCCAGCAGCCAAACCATTTTAGCGGATGTCCCTACTTCACCCAGTGCAAGAACCCCCTCTAAAACATCAGCCACCCCCGAGAGGGGAAGCCCAAAAATAACTTCCTGGACACGAAAAATAGGCCAATCGCCTTCCGAAGCCCGGCTCAAGGAAATGGAAAAGGGGAAGAAGCACCACCTTCATCACCACCAGGGGCAGCAAAGGCAGGGCCGCCAAAAACAGGAAAGGAAGAAGCACCACCTTCATCACCACCAGGGGCAGAAAAGGCAAGGCCGCCAAAAACAGGAAAGGAAAAGCATGCTCCGGGCTCTATTTCTCGGCCAAAGACGAGGAGCCAGAGCAAAGTTGCTCAAGGATGAGCAAATAGTTTAGCTGGGGGGTGATGATGAGCCCCAATTTTTGGTACAATTTGGGCTCATTTGGCCTACTTGCTTTGCTCAAACCATTCATTTTTTATTGCTTATGCATTCATTTCTTGGTTTATTCGTGTTGTTTGTAGGAAGAAGGGTAGGCATTCTATCTACGTGATTAATACATGATGATTTCAGGTTTTTGGCATTAAAAGGGAGCAAAGACCACGAGAAAGGAGACAAGGAGACAATAAGGTGGCACTGCTGGTTTTTAGGAGAGGATGTCCACAGTCTTGGGGACCTTCCTCGTGATTCCCACCATAGCTCCGAGCTCCAACCAATCTCCCCACGGAGCTTAGAGGCAGCCAACTGTTCTACAGGAACAACAGTTACAACTGTTCTACAGGATCAGTAGTTTAACCTTCAGTTGGACAGCCGAGCTCCACAAATCAAGGAAACCTATTGGACTATTATTTTGCATAAATACTGAGGCCGTAGCCTTGGATAGGAGCTTTTTGAACTTTTGCATTACTCTTGTAATTTTGAAGTACGAGCTACAGCTCGGTGTTGGTTCTTTTTGTAAGCCAGTTTTGGCATGACATCAGATTTTTGGTTATGAATAAAGGCAGGCAGATTTTGATCTCATTCTGAGTTTCTAAGGGAGCTATAGCTCTCAGGTTAGGGCCCAAACTGAGAGCAATATATCTCCTCGGTGTTGTAATGTTATTTGCCTTTCGTTCCAGCACTTCGTTTCTTTACTTTGACATGCAATTCGAATTTACAGTCTGCTGATTTAGTTTTTATGAGATTGAATAAGATTAGTTTAGGGTGAATTTTCTTCCAGTTGTTCAGGTTAGAAGAGGATAGTTATAATTCATTGGAGCTCCAGAAAAAGGTTGTTAGAGATCACTGCCATCTCTGCTTAGGGATTGGGGTGCAGTCCATATCAACCACCAAAAAGAAACGCAGTTCTTCTCACGTTCATGCAAGCTGCAATAGTTACTTTAGTCGTAGATCCATCCATGCACTTTGGTCTTGATCATTACTTCTCCATTCCACTTCCATGCACGAGTTTCTTTCACAAATTGCACTGCTGTTCATTGGTTCAAAATAGCACAGTTAACATAGGTTAAAGAGTTCTCGTTTTGGTGACATTCATAGACAATTTGTTTCATCTACACTGCTCCACACCGTTCCATTACCTTCCTCGTCTTTTCAACCACACCTGAAGCCACTTAACCGACCTCTGCTCAGCTCATTTACCTTCCAGCTCTCCCATTACTCACATAGCTCCATTTACTCAACCTTTCGTTGATCCCATCCTTCCAGCCATCAACCCACTGCATGCACTCTTCCTCCATCTGACTTCTCTGCTCCTGAGCCATCACCAGTTCCATCTCCATCTCACCTATCCTCCCACACCACTCCAACACTTCACCATCTCCCAAAACTCCCACGATCGAACATCCTGTAGAATTGCACAGACTTCCTGTAGAATCCCTGAGTTTCCTGTAGGATCCCCTGCAGACTTCCTGTAGAAGCCTGCAAACTCGGTTGCTGAGCATCCGAATGTGGTAGACTTCTGTGGACTGATGCTAGAGACCCTCTGGGACCTCCCCCAGCCATCTTGACCTTGCCCATGCTTTCCTTCCATTCAAACCGCTCCTGCACAACCAAACCCTAATCAAAAGCATCATCACAATAAATCCAACCACTTAATGAAAAAATACAAAAACATGTCTTTTCAGATGCAAGTAGCTTAGATGCATGTATTTCAGCTCACTGCAAGTAATGGCATTATTGGTAGTAGTTTCATTCACAGTTTTCCATTGTAAGGGCCTAGCTAGTCAAATTAGGGTTTACTAGGGTTTTCATGCTTTGTTGGCTTTCAGTTTCTTTCTGCAAATAGACTAGTCTCCTTTGAGTTACCTTTCGTCCATCATTCATAAAGCTTTTTCTGTGAGCATATAGAAGTTGGCTTGAGCCCTAGCGGACTTGTGCCAGCTGACCAAGTGACAGCTGCGACAAGAGCTAGTACTTGTGCATACAGCACCGTCGCTTCCAAGTTTGTACGAACTACCGGGTTGATAAAATTAGAGATAAGAAGCTCCAGGAGTTGTAGCATTATTGCTACAATACTGGAGCCCACCAGCAGCCTAGGATGGCACCACCTCGGTGGCCTGCCCGCCCGCCCGGCTGGTGGCTGGGAGATTCCAGGCCGCCCCACCCCGGTAGCCCGCCTGGCTTGTGGCTGGGTGATTCTCGGAATCACTCAGCCACTAGCCGGGTGGGCGACTGGTGGCTTGTTGATTCCGGGAGTCACCCAGCCACCAGCCGGATGGGCAGCTGTGCAGCTGGTGGGTGGTTGATTCCCGGAATCACCAGCCACCAGCCGCCCATAATCAACCAGCCACCAGCCGCCTACCCGGCCGGTGGCCGGGTGATTCCGGGAATCAACCAGCAACCAGCCGCCCGCCCGGTTGGTGGCTCCACCCGGCTGGTGGTTGGGTGATTCTGAGAATCAACGAGCCACCAGCTGGGTGGCTAGTGGCTGGTTGATTCCCGGGATCAACTAGCCACCAGCCGCCCGCCCGGCTAGTGGCTTCGCCCGGTTGGTGGCTGGTTGATTCCTGGAATCAACCTGCCACTAGCCAGGAGGCCAGCTGGTGGTTGGTTGATTCCCGGAATCAACCAGTCACCAACCGGGTGAACAGTTGCTGGTTGGTTGATTCCGGGAATCAACCAGCCATCAACTGGGTGGTTGGTTGGTGGCTGGTTGATTCTGAGAATCAACCAGCCACCAGCCGGGCAGAGCCACCAGCCGGGCGGACGGCTTGTGGTTGGTTGATTCCGGGAACCAACCAGCCACTAGCCGGCCACCCGGTTGGTGGTTAGTTGATTTCGGGAATCAACCAGCCACCAGCCGCCCGCCTGGCCGGTGGTTGGCTGATTCCCGAAATCATCCAGCCATCAGCCGGGCGGGGGAGTCACCAAGCCACCAACCGGGCGGCCGGTTGGTGGCTGGTTGATTCCTGGAATCAAATAGCCACCAGCTGGCCGCCCGGCTGGTGCCTGGTTGATTCCGGGAATCAACCAGCCACCAACCGGGCGGGTGGCTGGTTGATTCCGGGAATCAACCAACCACCAGCTGGCCGCTCGGCTGGTGGCTGGTTGATTCCGGGAATCAACGAGCCACCAGCCCGGCCGGTGGCTGGGTGATTCCGCCCGGCTGGTGGCTGGTTGATTCCCGGAATCAACCAGCCACCAACCGGCCACCCTCGCCTGGTTGGTGGCTGGTTGATTCCAGGAATCAACCAGCCATAAGCTGGCTACCCGGCTAGTGGCAAGTTGATTCCAGGAATTAACCAGCCACCAGCCAGGCGGAGCGGCTAGCTGGTGGCCGGTTGATTCCGGGAATCAACGAGCCACCAGCCACTTGCCCGACTGATGGCTGGGTGAGCTGGTGGCTGGTTGATTCCACCAGCCGCCTGCCCAGCTGGTGGCTGGTTGATCCCGGGAATCACCCAGGCACCATCCGGGCGGGCTGCTGGTGGCTGGTTGATTCCCGGAATCAACCAGGCACCAATCGGGTGACTGGTTGATTCTCGGAATCAACCAGGCACCAATTGGGTGGCCAGGTGGTGGCTGGTTGATTCCCGGGATCAACTAGCCACCAGCCGGGTAGGCGGCTGGTGGCAGGTTGATTCTCGGAATCAACCTGCCACTAGTCGGGCGGCTAGCTGGTGGCTGGTTGATTCCCGGAATCAACCAGCCAGCAACCGCGCGACCAGTTGGTGGCTGGTTGATTCCGGGAATCAACCAGCCATCAACTGGGTGGTTGGTTGGTGGCTAGTTGATTCCGGGAATCAACCAGCCACTAGCTGGGTAGAGCCACCAGCTGCCTGACCGGCTGGTGGTTGGTTGATTCCTGGAATCAACCTGCCACCGTCCAGCTAGTGGCTCCGCCTGGCTGGTGGCTTGTTGATTCTTGGAATCAACCAGGCACCAGCCGGGCGACCAACTGGTGGCTAGTTGATTTCCGGAATCAACCAGCCACCAACCAGCCGCCCGGTTGGTGGCTGGGTGATTCCCCCGCCCGGCTGGTGGCTGGATGATTCTGGGAATCAACCAGCCACCGGCCGGGTGGGCGGCTGGTGGTCGGAATCAACCTTCCACTAGCCGGGCGGCCAGCTGGTGGATGATTGATTCCCGATTGATGGCTGGTTGATTCAGGGAATCAATCAACCACCAGCTGGCCGCCCCGCTAGTGGCAGGTTGATTCCGGCCACCAGCCAGGCGAACGGCTGGTGGCTGGTTGATTGCTGGAATCAACGAGCCACTAGCTGCTCGCCCGGCTGGTGGCTGGTTGATTCCCGCCCGGCTGGTGGCTGGTTGATTGCGGGAATCAACCAGCCACCAGCCTGGCGGCTAGCTGGTGGCTCGTTGATTCCCGGAATCAACCAGCCGCCAGCTGGTGGCTCGTTGATTCCTGGAATCAACCAGCCACCAGCCGCCGGTTGATTCCCAGAACCAACCGACCACCAACCAGCCACCCACTTGATGGCTAATTGATTCCCGGAATCAACCAGCCACCAAATGGCCACCCGGCTAGTGGCGGGTTGATTCCGGGAATTAACCAGCCACCAGCCGGGGAGAGCCACCAGCCCGGTGGATCCACCAGCCGGGCGTGCGGCTGGTGGCTGGTTGATTCTTGGGCCACCAGCCTGCAGGCGGCTGGTGGCTGGTGCTGGTTGATTCCGGGAATCAACCAGCCACCAACCGGCCACCCACTTGATGGCTAATTGATTCCCGGAATCAACCAGCCACCAACCGGGCGACCGGTTGGTGGCTGGTTGATTTCGGGAATCAATTAGCCATCAAGTGGGTGCCCGGTTGGTGGCTGGTTGATTCCGGGAATCAACTAGCCATCAGCTGGCCGCCCGGCTGGTGGCTGGATGATTCCGGTGGCTGGTTGATTCGGGGCGGGTGACTGGTGGCTGGTTGATTCCGGGAATCAACCAGCCAGCAGCCGGGCTGGCGTCTGGTGGTTGGTTGATTCCCGGAATCATCCACCCACCAACCGCCCACCCAGGTAGTGGCTCCGCCCTATTGGTGGCTGGTTGATTCCCGGAATCAACCTGCCACTAGCCGGGCGGCCAGCTGGTGGTTGATTGATTCCCAGAATCAACCAGCCACCAACCGGGCGACCGGTTGGTGGCTGGTTGATTCCGGGAATCAACCAGCCATTAACCGGGTGGCCGGTTGGTGGCTGGTTGATTCCTGCCACCAGCTGCCCACCCGGATGGTGGTTGGTTGATTCCCGGAATCAACCAGCCACCAACCGGCCACCCAGTTGATGGCTGGTTGATTCCCGGAATCAACCAACCACCAACCGGTTGCCCGATTGGTGGCTAGTTGATTCCCGGAATCAACCAACCACCAACCGGTTGCCCGGTTGGTGGCTAGTTGATTCCCGGAATCAACCAACCACTAGCTGGTCGCCCGGCTAGTGGCAGGTTGATTCCGGGAATTAACGAGCCACCAGCCGGGAAGAATCACCAGCCGGGCGGCCGGCTGGTGGCTGGTTGATTCCCGGAATCAATCAGCGACCAGTCGGGTGGCCAGCTGGTGGCTGGTTGATTCCTGAAATCAACCAGCCACCAGCCGGGCAGGCGACTGGTGGCTAGTTGATTCTGGTTGATTCCCGGAATCACCCAGCCACCAGCCGGGCGGGCGGTTGGTGGCTGGTTGATTCCGGGAATCAACCAGCCACCAACCGCCCGCAGCCACCAGTCTGGCGGCCAACTGTTGGCTTCGCCCCGCTGGTGGCTGGTTGATTCCCGGAATCAACCTGCCACTAGCCGGGCGGCCAGCTGGTGGCTGGTTGATTCCCGGAATCAACCTGCCACTAGCTGGGTGGCCAGCTGGTGGCTGGTTGATTTCTGGAATCAAACAGCCACCAACCGGTCGACCGGTTGGTGGCTGGTTGATTCTCGGAATGAACAAGCCATCAACCAGGTGGCCGGTTGGTGGCTGGTTGATTCCGGGAATCAACCAGCCACCAGCCGACCTCCCGGAATCAACGAGCCACCAGCTGGCCGCCCGGCTGGAGGCTGGTTGATTCCCAAAATCAACAAGCCATCAGCCGCCCGCCCGGCTGGTGGCTGGTTAATTCCCGGAATCAACCTGCCACTAGCCGGGCGGCCCGCCCGGCTAGTGGCTGGTTGATTCCGGCTGGTTGATTCCGGGAATCAACCAGCCACCAACCGGGCGATCATTTGGTGGCTGGTTGATTCCGGGAATCAATTAGCCATCAACCGGGCGGCCGGTTGGTGGCTGGTTGATTCTGGTTGATTCCGAGAATCAACCAGCCACCAGCCGGGTGGGCGGCTGGTGGTTGGTTGATTCCGGAAATCAACGAGTCACCAGATGGTCGCCCGGTTGGTGGCTGGTTGATTCCGGGAATCAACCAGCCGCCCGCCCGACTGGTGGCTGGGTGATTCCCAGAATCAACCAGCCACCGGCCGGGCGGGCAATCGACCAGCCACCAGCCGGGCGGCCGGCTGGTGGCTGGTCGATTCCGAGATTCAACCAGCCACCAGCCGCCCGCCCGGCTGGTGGCTCTGCTTGGCTGGTGGCTGGTCGATTCCGAGATTCAACCAGCCACCAGCCGCCCGCCCGGCTGGTGGCTCTGCTTGGCTGGTGGTTGGTTCGTTCCTGGAATCAACCAGCCACTAACCGGTCGCCCGGTTGGTGGCTGGGTGATTCCCCCGCCCGGCTGGTGGCTGGGTGATTCGGGGAATCACCGAGCCACCAGCCAGGCGGCCAGCTGGTGGCTGTTTGATTCCCAGAATTACCCAGCCACCAGCTGGGCGGGCGGGTGGTGGCTGGTGCCGCCGGCTGGTGGTTAGTTGATTCTTGGAATCACCCAGCCACCAGCCAAGCGACCGGCTGGTGTCTGGTCGATTCTGGGATTCAACCAGCCATCAGTTGAGTGGCCAGCTTATCGTGGTGCAGGGAAAATTTTAAGAACCCCCCCTAAATTTATAAATATAATAAATGGGCGAATCTCCATGGTATATAGGAAAAATGGAAGGTGAGTTTATCAATAATATAATATGTATATATAATTTTTTGGCGAATCTCTCACTAGGCATGGCGAATATTTTACTCAATTATAAAATCTTGTAAGATCTTGGCGAGTCTTTCACTAAATAATAAAACTTTGTAAAGTCCTAGTGAATCTTAGTATAGGCTACATGCTAGTTTAATTCCCCCATTTAAATAGGCTACATTCCAGGTGAATACCATGGGTCAATACCATGTGCCATTTTGGTGAATACCATGGGTCAATACCATGTGCCATTTTTATTTTTATTAATTCTAATATTAGGGTTAATAATGGTTTTTCGCATGGTATTAATAACAATCTAGTCCATGGTATTTGTCCCATGGTATTTTGGCCATAGGTTTCACCTAAATATAACCCATTTTTTGAGTGTTCGTAAATATAAGGTGACTTATGGAGTAAACATAAAAAAATATTTTATTTGTTTACCATACCTCTCGTTTATTTATATTTTTAGTAATTTACCATACCTCTTTTACAAATATGGTATTTGGCCCATAGGATTCACTTGAATAAAACCTCTTTCTTGAGCCATCATAAATAGAACGAGGGTTATGGACTAAATATAAAAAGAGGTTTTATTTATTTACGATACGTCTAGTTTATTTATATTTTTATTTATTTACCATACCTTTTGACTAAGTATAAAAAGACGTTCTATTTATTTACCATACCTCCACTTTACTTATATTTTTATTTGTTTACACCCTTACATGTATATAAGGTGACTTATGGAGTAAATATAAAAAATGTTTTATTTATTTACCATACCTCTCATTTATTTATATTTTTATTAATTTACCATACCTCTTTTATAAATATGGTATTTGGCCCATAGGATTCACTTAAATAAAACCTATTCTTGAAAATGGGCGAATGGATTCACTTAAATAAAACCTATTCTTGAAAATGGGCGAATGGAAGGTTGTAAGTCCTAATTTCAAGGGCTAAATTTACATTTTTTACCCTCTCCCTTAAAATAAGGTGGGCTATTTGAGGTGATTTGTAAAAATGTACTATGATACAAAATATTCGCCCACTAAAAATTTAAAACCCCTTAATTTCGCCAAAGGGCGAACATTCGCCCCTAAAATTATCCTTGTCATGGTGGCTGGTTGATTCCGGGAATCAACCAGCCCGCAGATGGCCGCCCGGCTGGTGGCTAGTTGATTCCCGGAATCAACCAACCACTAGCTGGCCACCGGGCTGGTGGCTGGTTAATTCCCAGAATTACCCAGCTACCAGCCAGGCGGGTGGTGGCTAATTGATTCGAGGAATCAACCAACCACCAGCTGGCCGCCCGGTTGGTGGCTGGTTGATTCCCGGAATCATCCAGCCGCCAGCCGGGCGGGCGGCTAGTGGCTCGTTGATTCTCGGAATCAACCAGCCACCAGTTGCCCGCCCGGGTGGCTGGTGGCTGGTTGATTCCTGGAATCAACCAGTGGTCAGCTGGTGACTGGTTGATTCCCAGAATCACCCAGCCACCAGCCGCCCGCCCTGCTGGTGGCTGGGTGATTCTGGGAATGAACCAGCCACCAGCCGCCCACTCGGCCGATGGGAATCACCCAGCCACAAGCCGCCCGCCCGGCTGGTGGCTGGTTGATTCCCGGAATCAAAAGAAAAAGGAGAGATAGTTAACGTTGATCAAAAACCACAATTATTTATTAACTATCTTATAGACATTTGTCAGATGAAGGAGATTGGGTTCTGGATTTATTTTCTGGCTCAGGTAAGTTTTATTATATGGAATTGAATTTCAATATGTTATTTTTTAATTAATATGTCATTGTACTAATTTAGTTCATTATTTCTTTTGTGCTTGATAATTAGGTACAACGCTAGCATGTTACCTTCAAAAAGGAAGAAATTGTGTTGCAATTGAAAAAGATCCAGTACAGTGCAATTTCATTCAGCAAAGAATTAATGTTCTTCAATTTCTTCTAGATGCAATGCAAGAAATTGGGTTGAATAAAGGGGACTTTAGTGAATCACGTGTGGCAAAAAAGGCAAAGGAACCCCAACCACTATTATATGGAATGTTGGAAAGACATACATTGGGAGATTCGCAGACATCAAAGACCCATTAGAAGAGGAAAGTGAGCAAAAGGAAATAGAAAATATTGTGGAAGAAGACAATGATGAAACTCTAGAGGACGAAGAGTTTGGATTATGTGACATTGTTGATTAAATTTAAGTTATGCTTGTAAATCAATCTTTGCAATGTTTTGACTTTGACATTTTATGAGAAGAATAAACACTCAATTAGGGTTGTTATACGTTCAATATTTGTAATATGTGATTTTTGCATTGATTTTTAAGTTAATCATTAATTTTTGAAAAAAAAGTGATTATTATTATTTTTTTGACATGAAATTCATAAAAAAAACTATTATTTAACTTTTTTTGGTTAAAATTATCGTATAAAATTTGTGATTTTGACATGTCAATTCTAGCAAAAAATTATCAAAACATGTAGTTTTTTAGTTATATGTTAAAAATGGTTATTTTTATGTCCATTGTTAAAAAATATTGTTTTTTAGAAACAATTATTTCATGTGGATTCAAAAATCAATTAAGGATGTATAAATATGTAGAATATCGAAAATTCTAAATATCGACCTCCTAATTTAAAAATGCAAAACAATAAAAACCTCACTAAAAAAAAGTTAAAATTAAAATAAAAAACAAGAAAATGTGAAGAAAACAACCACTTCAAAAATGATCAAATTTACAAAATAATTATTTACATTTTATACATTAGAAAATTTAAAGCCAAAACACAGCTCTTTTAAAAAAATGGGGTGATGCAGAATACTCGCTTTTTTAAATTAGCATGAAAATCACTACCATTCTAAAACGATTCTAAAACGTAATGTACATAAAAAAATTAAAGTGCCAAAAAGTATGCTCTAAAAAAAACATGTTCGTTCTGCATCACCTCTTTTTAAAATCAGGTCACTTTTTTGCTATCTCTACGAAACGGGTAACAGTATCAGTTCCCGTTTCAAAGTTTACATTGTTCCGGAAGGAAAAGAGAAGAAAATCAAAGTATTTTGGCACTGTTTTTGGGTCATCTTCCTCACACGTGTGACTACAGCTAGGGTTTCTATAGTAAGGTCACATTAGTCCTTGAAAAAGCCAAGAAAAGGGTCACAAAATAAGAACTCTTGCTAGCCATTATTATAAGGATAAGTTTCGAATTCAAGTGAAGCAAAGGGACCTCACCAAACTCCTCCAATCAACTCACATGTGCAAAATTGTAGTGTTTTCAGGCAGGCCAAAAATTGCAGGTCTGTGTAAAGAGGTTGAATTTCAGAGAAGTCAAGATCAGAAGTGTAAGAAGCTAGTTTGTCAATAATTGACTAGGAAGAGAAGAAGAAGTTGTTCAAAAGGTATTGTGACTTGGTCTTGGAGAGGTTCGTAGGTCAAGGGTATTTGTCTTGGAATTCATCAATTGAAGGTTCTATAAGAAGAAGAATTTTGTGGGTTTTCCTCTCAAGATTGGAGAGGTTTTGGCCCTAGCTGATCACCTATATAATGTGTCCCTTGTCTCATTGTTGTTTACATTTTGATAATTGTTTGATGAAAAGAGAACAATATTAATAAAGCTAAAGAATAACCTAATCGAAAGAAGTAAAATGTATTCACAAGCAGTTATCATAACTAGAGAAATCACTTCATCTCTCTACCCTAAATTTCTCAACATTGGGAAGACTATTACAGGGATGAACGAGCTTCCTTAGAGAGTGATAAAATAAAACTCAGAGGTTTGGCCTCTGTAATTTATATCAAGCCTCATATTTTCCCTAAATATTCCTGAAATATACCTTGGGAGGAGGGGCTGTAATAGGCTTCGGGTAGATCGAAAGTGCCTTAGTCATAGATTTGAAAGAGACCGAAAATTTCTTTAGAAGATTCCAAAAATACTAGCCTCAGAAATTATCCATGAACAACGAAAGTAATCTTGTAGAACTTTGGTTCTTCAACCCTAAATCTTAAGGTCTCTACATATTTAATCTTGCTTCAGATGTACTAAATCATGCCTCTGCAATGCCTCAGACAGAGGCCGAAATGAGTTGTGTTGGCATTCTGCTACAATGTTGAATTAGGGCCTTAGAATAGGCCTTAAAAAGGAGCCTAAAGATACTTTTATTTTCCCCATACAAGCTTTAGAACCACTAATTTTCCCCAATGAAAACACCATCGAAGAGAGTAAACAGTAAAGTCCAAAAGAACCTTAAAAAATCTAGCTTCTACAGGTTTCAATGTAGCTCCAGCCTCAGACACAATGAGATATACTTTCTTGAGAAATCTATGTGATTAGGAGGGCAAACAAATGGCTTATTTATACATGAAATAGGGAGGGCTACAATGGAGCCAGCCTATGACTTTTTCCACACACAAATATACAACTAGCTGACTTGTGTTGGAAATACAAAGAGGGGGGCGAATCAATATTTCTTATTACAATTTGTATTTTATTAATTTTCATAGCATAAAAAATAATCAAAACATCAACACATCACAAGAATAGTGCACAATATATTTTTAGGTGGAAACCATTCTGAGAGGAAAAACACCAAACAATTTTCTAATATTTTGTGAGCATAAAATGGCTTCAGCTCCAATTGAAAGGAAAATTCCAACTCCCTAGTACTCTAGAAAAGCATTCAAGTTTATCAGGTAGCTCCGACTCTTGAAAGGATGTTCCTGTACCCTAATTTTACTAGCTCCTACTAGAACGACCTCCAATGCCTTGCAGCACCAACTTTCCCTAGCACCACCCTCTCACCCTAAATTATTTTCATGCTCTAACCTGAAGGAGAATTCACTCTCCTTCCTTGCATCACCCCACCACCCTTAAATTTAAAGAAGAATAGATAAATTATGGCTCCCATACTCGGGACAATGACCCACTTACAAATATATTCAATAAAACCCTTTCTGCAATATGTGCTTCAGATATACAATGAAAACCATAGTTCTTCAAAAACTTATGTTATAATAGCTTCTAATATCAATTTGAACAATTCAAGTACCTGATGCTATGATGCCTTCAACTTGTTGACGCAAAGTCGATGATCTTGAAGATGATTTGATGCCTCTACCCTTAATTGTCATAGATGATATTTCATCAATGAGGTAGTACAGGTCAATAATGTTAATGCTACTTAGGCCTTCAAATTTGTACTTTCGCTGCAAAACTAACCTTCACCTTTATTGTCTCAATTAGTGATTCTTTTTCCTTAACTACTGTAGATGAATCCTCTACTGTGACTAAGTAGCGTAATAACCTTGCCCTTGAAGACTGATTTTCTAAAACCCTTATTCAACTTTGACAGATACTATTAGAAACGTGTACAAATACCATAGTATTTAAGTACTCTTTCAAGACATAATTCAGAGTGATCAAACCCTTAATCAAATTCACTGATTTACAAAGTTTAGCTTCACAAAAATAGTGCATTGAATTCTTATCTTTGAGTAGAAGGTAATAATGACAATTCTCCACCAAAATAGCATAAGTGGATTTGAAAATTATGTTCTTCGGAGGGTAAAATAGGTCTGTTAAACTAGTTAAGATAAAACCCTATACATACCTTGTTTCAATGAAATAGGAGGTCGCAGATCTTCAACATATGCCCATGAGAAATATTATCACCCCAAGAAACTCTCCTAGGTTGTATATTAGAGATGCTCGGGAACATTACAAACTCAAAAAAAATGTTGGAAAATGGTGGATGAATGGAAGGAATGATGCATATTCAAGCTAGATAACCACTTCTACTATGCTTAACCCCAGACATGGGTCAACACCCCCAAACTACAAGGCTTTAGACCACCAACTACTCACAGTTTAAGGAAAATGCGATGATGGAGAATACTGATCACACCAGCAGATGCACAGGACCCTGTGATGGCCGGCTGCAACCAATAAAGAGGTCTGCAAATCTATTTCCTAATGCACAGACAGGATGACAACTCTCTGACATTAAAATAACAGAACCCTACATACACATTCAATGATACCTACTAGATTCTAACACAGAGGTGGGATGACAGCCCCTCTAATGCTAAACATCAAGAGCACATGAAAAATGCATAACAGGCACAGCCTGGAACAAAGAAGAAGTGGAAAGTGAGCAATTAACAGCAAAAGAAGCTTGTATTAGCTGAAAATGAAGACCAGACATTGCAGGTATCACAGTAGTTACAATCTCCAGAAGTTGAACCTTACATCAAAATAACATTCATCAACCCTCATTACATCTTCTTTCTCGGTATATATTGCAGTTGATTACAAAATATTTGTTATCCTATGTGTGGAGGGGTCATAATGGACCACCAATCACATTAATTATCTGATATGGGTCTCTGATACAATCTGCTGCCTTAATGAACAAAATTTGACATTCTTGGTACTTGGGTATACTCCTCGAAGAGGTGGAATGTTGCATGAATAAATGTCCATAACTACTGAAGGCGTTTAACTGCTCGAGGTTGTACTTTCCTTCCTCGGCCGTGCTGTCTCTTGAATGAGGTATTTGAAGAGCACAGAGTGCTGGGGGGTAGCTGATCGTTGTTATCCTTCATCCCTTGGAAGCATGGTATAGGCCAAGCACACAAAGACTGCATGGAAAATGAACGAAGGGCTGGGAATGAATGTTAGCTGTTGGATGGCTGAGATATCATGGCGGGAGGCGATGGGAAGACACGAGGTGGAGCGACTATGAGCCGTCGGATTACATATATGGATGGTGGAGATCAGTATATGGAGGATATCGAAAGATAGGGAGCAGGGAGATCGCGGGCCATTGGATCTCGGGCGGGGAGATCCAACGATGATAGGCGCGGGAGCTGCAGGGAATTTAATCGGTGGGGACAGCGGTAAGTGGTTTCCCTGCACTGCTTATGGAGAAGGGAGGTAAACGTACATGGAGGAGCGATCCAATACAATGGTTACGCACGGCAGATGTAACGGCGAGGAGACCGCTTCCCCGCGGGTTATCGTATGGGCACGTTCCAGCGGCGGGAGGTGCGACTGCCGTCTGATCGCGGCGGGGATGATCGGACGGCGGGGATTAATCACACATGTTTATTGATTGATGTGATAGGGGAGGGCTCCACGGGTAGCGTTTTTTGTGCATGCGCGCGGTTATATGACCACGGTCCCATGGGTTAAACTTCAGTGATGAGGGGCTCGGCTGAAAAGGGCTTTATAGAGTTTTTGAGGAAAAATGGATAAAAACAAGGGTAGCGGGAGTTATAAGGGTATAAAGCAGATGAAAGGGGGAAGGATAAAATGAACTGCTCCGAGCTCCCTTCTTGCAAAAACACACGGCCACACTAGTAATTTGGTTCTCCAAATGCATAAGTGCATAGCAGAGCTAACACTGGCTCCTTCTGGGGATGAGATCCTCCCTGTGAGGTCTCAAGAACCTGCAGATCAATGCCTTCCTGATAAAAAAAAATTAGAAAAATTCCTAGTGTTCCATTGGGAATGGAGTAAGACTAAAACTGATAAAACCAAATATTTACAACCTTTAAGGCCAAAATACCTTAAATCACATAGATTTTGAGAAAATGCCCATTAACTGGGCCATCAAAAACTGCTTCTCCTCCCATACTTTTCAGTATGAAGGTGTTGTTCCCTTGAATCTGTGAAATAATAAAAGGGCATGTCCAGAAAGCATCGAACTTCCCATGATTGCCTTTCTTTTCTTTCAATGCATCCCACTTTAGCACCAAGTCTCCAACCTGAAAATTATCTGCTTTTTTCCCCTTGTCAAAGGCTTCCTTGATCTTCTTCTGATGTGTTGCAGCCTTTTCAACCAACTGCTCTCTAATCTGATGTAACTCTGCCAAATCAGTGATCCTCTTTGCCATGTCTTCTTCTTCATTCTGTTCTATTTGAAGGAATTTAGCCACGAGGAGAATTAACTGAATTGGAAACACAGCCTCAGTGCCATATACCAGTCTGAATGGAGAGTTCCCTGTGGATTTCTTAATGGTCACTCTGTCAGCCCACAGTGCATACTTGAGCTTAGAATCCCAATTCTTTTTATTGTCCTCTAACAGCTTCTTAATTATCCTTATTAGGCTTTTATTAGAGGATTCTGCTAGACCATTTCCTTGAGGATAGTATGAGGTGGAATGAACCAGTTTAATACCCATTGAATCACACATTTCCACCAATTCTTTTGCCCTAAAGGCTGCTGCATTATCTGTGACTAATTTATGTGGACAACCAAATCTGGTAAAGATATTTTCTATTAAAAACTTCATGACCACAATATGATCAGCCTTTCTGGTAGGGATTGCTTCAATCCACTTAGTAAAATAATCAGTGGCTACTAGTATCCATCTGTGCTGGCCACTGGAATGTGGATTGATCTCTCCAATGAAATCCAAGCCCCACTGCTGAAACGGTCCTTTAGCATGTATTGGTTTTAGGGGCATGGATTTTAGTTGCTGTTTTCCCTCATATATTTGGCACCTGTCACAAGATTTAACAAATGAAAATACATCAGAAAATAAGGTGGGCCAATAGTACCCAACTCTAAGAATTTTATGGGCTGTAGTCTTCCAATAATGGTGCCCTCCACACATACTGGAATGAAACTCCTGCATGACTTCTATTGATTGTTCTTTGTCCAGACACCTCAAAAGCTTTCCAGATGGATCCCTCCAGTAGAGCATATTTTCATTAATGCAATATTTAGCTACTCTAAGCTTAATAGTTCTGGCTTGACTTTGAGTAAGGCCTGGAGGAATTTCTAGCTTCAGCAAGAATTTAACTATTGTAGAATACCAATCACAAGAAGCCATATTTTCGGCCAGTGTTTGATTTTCTTTTGGTTCGACTGCTTCCTCTTCTTCTGTTTGACCATTTTCTGCAATTGTGCACAAGAAATCAATATCTAATGATCTGCAATTTTCTTCAGCTAGCAACCTGGCAAGACCCTGACCTCTGACAAGTTTAGTGGGCTTCAATTCTATATTAAATTCAATCATCTTTGCAATCCATTTTTCCCTTCTTCCATCAACATCAGGTTGTGTTAAGACGGTTTTTATTGTTGCAGAGGGTACATATGCAATTATCTTGGAATGCATAATGTAAACTCTAAAAGCTTTCAAGGATTTGATAAGAGCATATGCTTTTTTTTCAATAATATCATACCTCAGTTCAGCATCCCTCAAGTTCTTGCTGAAAAATGCTACTGGATGTTCTGAACCTTCTTCATCTGCTTGCAATAAAATTGCTGCAATGGTGTCTTCAGAGGCAAATGAAAATATATGGAACTCCTTGCTGTAATCGGGACTTATTAAAGTGGGAGCCTCCATGATAGCTTTCTTAATGGACTCAAAATATCTTCTTGCTATATCAGTCCATTTGATTTCTGCCTCTTTCTTCAACATGGAGGTAATATGCTTCACATATTCAACAAAATTCGGGATAAACCTCCTCACAAATTTAATCTTGCCCAGAAAGGATTGGATATCCTTCTTTGATCTCGGGACAGAAAAATTCTGTATTTCTTTGACTCTTTCTGGGTCAATTCAGACACCTGTAGCAGAAACAACATGTCCTAATAGCTTGCCTTCTTCTAAAGAAAATTACGATTTTTTAGGATTGACTGAAATCCCAAACCTTCTGCACTTCAGGAATACTTTCTTCAAATGCTGTAAATGATTTTGATGGCTACTGGAGTACACTGTTATGTCATCAAGGTAGATTAGGACGAACTTATCCTTTTCTCCCACAAATGCTATATCCATAGCTCTCTAAAAGGTAGCTCCAACATTCATCAATCCAAAAGGCATCTTGGCATACATAAAAGTGCCCCAAGGAGTGGTGAATGCAGTCTTCTCTTGGTCATCGGGATGCACAACAATCTAATTAAAGCCTGAAAATCCATCCAGGAAAGACATTACTTTGGCTCCTGAGACCTTCTGCAACAAATGCTCCATCTTTGGTAGGGGATAATTGTATTTCTTGGAACATTTGTTTAAGTTTCTGAAATCGACACATAGTCTGATTTCTCCACTTTTCTTCCTCATTACCACCAAGTTGGCTACCCACTTTGAATATCTGAGAGGGACTATGATTTTGGCAGCCAACAACTTTTTAATTTCTTTTTCAATCAGAGGAAGAAGCATAGGATTTATTGGTCTCAGCTTCTGCTTGAAAGGAATGGTGTCTTTCTCAAGAGGGATTTTATGTTGAATAATCTTTTTATCATAGGTTTTCAGGTCACTATATTCCCAGGCAAACACATCAGCAAATTGCTTCATTAATTTGTAGTACTCAGAACTTTGGTCAGCAGACAGATGGGAAGAGATATTTACATACCTAGGCTGACCTGGACTCCCTATATCATGCTTACAGACTGCAGATTGATCTTCTTTTTGGGAAGCCTTGTAAGGCACATCATTCTGGTCAAACAATCTTTCTAAAGGAATTAAACCCTTAGGAATATGATTTCTGGGAAGCTGGACAATGCTATCCTTACCAATTTTATTTCTAAGTTGGGATTTGGGGCTTTCTCCCAAGGCTTCATTCTCTTGGTCAATTTGCATTTCAAAAAACTCATCAATGACTTGGAGAAACCTATTTATTTCATCATCATTTTCAAAAACCTTCCAATGGTGGACATTGTCAGGCAAGGATGGTCTGTATTTCATTTGGACTTCATAAACTAGTCTGGGAGGCATAGGAGGGATAAACAGGCTAGCAGACACAGCAAGGGAATCAACAAGCTAATTTTTGGCTCTAGGAATATATTAAATACATAAATAATCAGAGGAATCTTTGAGTCTCCATACCTCATCTCTGTATGCTTTCAGCCTTGGGTGCTTTGCTTGAAATGTTTTATTTACTCGCTGAATGATCAAATCAACATCTCCAAATACCTTTATGTTCTTGATTCCTCTGTCTTTTGCTGCGTTAAGACCCAATAGCATAGCCTCATACTCTGCTATATTATTTGTGACTTGGAAAACCAGCTTAAAAGACAGATGTGTGCTTTTTTGTTCTGGAGATATCAGCACCACCCCTGCTCCTGCAGTCTCCTTGGAACATGCTCCATCGAAGAACATCTCCCAAACCTGACTTCCTTGCTCTTTCTCGGCCTAAACTGTTGGTTTCCTGATCTGCATTAATGCCTTCTAAGACTCTTCTATTTGGAGAATACATGCTCCAAAATCAGGGTCCACTGCATATATGGGATGATTAGTAGGATTCTTCTCATCGCTGATGGTATACGCCAACTGTGCTTCTCTGTACAACCTCCCACTTTCTCCTCCAAAAATTGGGACAGTGGCATAAGATAGATCATTCTGTAATGTCCCACCTAGCCTCTTAATCCATCCTCTAGAGAACAACATGCCAAATTTAGGAGGGACATCTGCTACCACAATATCCATCATCATACTCTTCATGGGCAACTGAGTTAGAGTAATGGCTATATCTTTGATTAATCCTAGACATTTCACTTTCCTTGAATCAAAAGAGAATAAATCATGATAGGGTCTGGTGATATCAAGACCTAACTCTTCCATGATAACTTTAGGCATCAAATTGTGGCTGGCCCCTGTGTCTAGCAGGCAATTGTGGAGGATTTTGTCATGAATGGTAAGAGAGACATAAAAGTATGGAGAATTATTATCAGTAGGTTCAATCATGGGACTAAGCACAATGGCAGGCTTGTCATCTTGCAAATTGACAGAGTTAGTGGAGGTTTGTGTGGTTTCCAGCTCAAGAACTTCAAGGATAGGTTTTCTAAACACTTCACTCTTTACCAACTCTACCAGAGGCACAAATATTTTTAATTTTTGGACTTCTGACTCAAAGCTGAAAGAAGAAGATAACTTATGAGAACCTCTTACCTCTTGAACTAGAGCTTTGAGAATGACTGGATCAGCTACTGGTTTTTTCTGTTTGATATTCTGTGACTCTGCTTGGGCAGTAGCTCTTTGGGCAGGATTCTCTTTGACATTTTTTGCATTTGATCTCAAATTATATCTTTGCTGTTCACCAGTCTGCAGAACAGCTCCTCTGTCCCACTCCTGACTGTCTTGTTCTTGCAGCAATGATTCTTCATAAGCAGCCAATGTCAAAAAAGTAGTGCTGCCTTTATCTTCCATGCAGTGAATTTCATCCTCATCTTCAAATTGTTCCTCCTCCATGACTACATTTTGGAAAGGAGCTTTAACTTTCTGTTCTTCTTTTGATTCTTCACCCCTCTGAATTATTTGTAACTGCTCATTTGCTCTTCTGAAAGGATTTGGGTTTCTTGGAGCAAATGTGTTCTGCTACCTTGTTTTTCCTAAATTTTGCTCAACCTTCAGCTTAGATATTTCAACAGCTATTGACTCTATCATCTTAGTCATTTTATCCAATTTGGGTTCTGAAGATGATGCAGAGGAAGTTGAAGCCTCACTTCTCTGCCTCCTTCTATCAGCATGACTATTTAACTTTTCTGCAGCCATAATATTGGATTCCACCTCTAGAGCTGCATCCTGCATGTCAGCTAGAGTGGCACATCTTCTTTCTCTCAACAATAGGCAGAAATCAAAGTCAAAAGCATTGGCATAAGTGAGTTTGGCAAAGGTAGGGGTTGGCTTTACTTCAGATGGTATCTTACTATACATACGGTTAAATCTTTTATTAAAATCAAGCAAAGACTCACCATTTTCCCTCTTCAGGTTACCAAACTCAGTATGGTAATACAATAAATCATTTTTATCTCCCCATTGCTTCAAAAATGCTTCATCTAAGGCTTCAATATCAGTGATAGATCTAGGGGATAATTCTTTGAACCACTTTCTGGCCTCTCCATCAAGGCTCTGGACAAAACCTCTCATCCACACATCATTTTCACTTATATCTAAGTTATCAACATAACTATAAAAAGCCTCAAGGTGCTCTTTTGTGGTTACTCCCTCTGTACCAGTGAATTTAGGCATATATTTTTGATATTCTCTTGCAGGCATGGCATTCAAAGGAACTGGCAAGACCAAAGGTCCATATATGGAAGCTACAATTCTTTCTATCTTCTAGGTGCATGCTGGCCTGCCATGACTGGGGTATGTGGAAGAACACTGGCAGATTGAGTAGTATGAAACAGTGAAATGGATGATGGAGACAAAGGGATGTTATGGACTGTATGGGAAGCTTTCTTTGGACTGAGATTCAAAGGGGAACTAACTAAACAAGGGGCTGAATGAATCTCTGAAGGAATTTCTTTATTAATAGTGCTGGGCTCTAAATCTTCAAACTGTATATCTTCAGCTACAACTTTAGCTTTCAGAGATGCATGAGTTTTCTTAGGCTTACTTGATCCTGATGCCCCTTTCTGTGATGTTTTCTTCGATTTGATAGTCCTCTTAGGGTCAGGCACTAGTTCAGCTGGTGATTTCTGAGGATTTCTTCGAGTATGTCTCACGAACTGAGCTAGGACTATAACGTGGAGTCGCGAGATAGATGATTACAACCAGAAATGTGTCCAAACCTTGTCTATCATCAAAGTTTGGAACTGTGTCATCTCCTAGGGAAGCTGAGCTTCAGTCTCCTCTCCCCGGCAACGGCGCCAATTAATGTTATCACCCCAAGAAACTCTCCTAGGTTTTATATCAGAGATGCTCGGGAACATTACAAACTCAACAGAAATGTTGGAAAATGGTGGATGAATGGAAGGAATGATGCATATTCAAGCTAGATAACCACTTCTACTATGCTTAACCCCAGACATGGGTGAACACCCCCAGACTACAAGGCTTTAGACCACCAATTACTCACAGTTTAAGGAAAATGCGATGATGGAGAATACTGGCCACACCAGCAGATGCACAGGACCTTGTGGTGGCTGACTGCAACTAGTAAAGAGGTCTGCAAATCTATTTCCTAATGCACAGACAGGATGACAACTCTCTGGCATTAAAATAACAGAACCCTGCATACACATTCAATGACACATACTAGATTCTAACACAGAGGTGGGATGATAGCCCCTCTAATGCTAAACATCAAGAGCACATGAAAAATGCATAACAGGCATAGCCTGGAACAAAGAATAAGTGAAAAGTGAGCAATTAATAGAAAAAGAAGCTTGTATTAGCTGAAAATGAAGACCAGATGTTGCAGGTATCACAGTAGTTACAGTTTCCAGAAGTTGAACCTTACATCAAAATAACATTCATCAACCCTCATTACATCTTCTTTCTCAGTATATATGGCGGTTGATTACAAAATATCTGTTATCCTATGCGTGGAGGGGTCATAATGGACCACCAACCACATTAATTATCTGATATGGGTCTTTGATACAATCTGCTGCCTTAATGAACAAAATTTGACATTCTTGGTACTTGGGTGTACTCCTCGAACAGGTGGAATGTTGCATGAATAAATGTCCATAACTGCTGAAGGCGTTTAACTGCTCGAGGCTGTACTTTCCTTCCTTGGCCGTGCTGTCTCTTGAATGAGGTAGTTGAAGATCAACTGCGCAGAGTGCTGGGGGGTAGCTGATCGCTGTTATCCTTCGTCCCTTGGAAGCATGGTATAGGCCAAGCACACGAAGACTGCATGGAAAATGAACGAAGGGCTGGGAATGAATGTTAGCTGTTGGATGGAACTGAAGGATGGATGAGATATCATGGTGGGAGGTGATGGGAAGACGTGGGGTGGAACGACTATGAGCCATTGGATTACATATATGGATGGCAGAGATCAGTCTACGGACGATATCGGAAGATAGGGAGCAGGGAGATCGCGGGCCATTGGATCTCGGGTGGGGAGGTCCAACGGTCAACGGGTGCAGGAGCTGCAGGGAATTTAATCGGCGGGGATGGTGGTAAGTGGTTTCCCTGCACCGCTTATGGAGAAGGGTGGTAAACGTACATGGAGGAGCGATCCAATACAATTGTGACGTGCGGCGGATGTGACGGTGGGGAGACCACTTTCCCTGTGGGTTATCATACGGGCACGTTCCAACGGTGGGAGGTGCGACTTCTGTCCGATCGCGGCGGGGATGATCGGACGGCGGGGGTTAATCACACATGTTTATTGATTGATGTGACAGGGGAGGGCTCCGTTGGTAACGTTTTTTGTGCATGCGTGCTGTTATATGACTGCGGTCCCATGGGTTAAACTTCAGCGCTGAGGGGCTCGACCGAAAAGGGGTTTACAGGGTTTTGGAGGAAAAATGGATAAAGACAAGGGTAGCAGGAGTTATAAGGGTATAAATCAGATTAAGGGGGAAGGATAAAATGAACTGCTGCGAGCTCCCTTCTTGCAAAAACACACGGCCACAACCACAGACAACCATGCACTCTAATAAGGTCAAATTGAGGAGATTTAGAAGATGTGATACTTGTGCATTCAGATTGATCCTTCAAGCAATCACAGGTCTATCCACAAGATAAACGTATTGATCTAGATCAAGTGTATGCCCTTTCATCTTAAATTCTTTTCGAATTCATGTGAAGGAAAATAAGGGTTGTATATGAGCCACAAAGGTTATCAAGAGTTGATCAAAGGATGAATAATTGTGCTTGTAACCACCTCTCCCATATCTACCCACTTTTATCGGCCTGCCAGGGTGAACATGAGTTGAGGGTTACTATGACATGTCCCCGACCTCCTAGATCACCTTAAGGAAATGGAGTCGACAAAAATGAAGCTTTACTGACCTTCCTCAGGAGCTACAAGACCCCTGGGATCTAAACAACCACTCCAGATGCCCAAATCCTGAGCTAGATAGTTATTTTACTGACCTAGACTGCAATTCGTAGGAATAACACTGTATCCATGCAACTTTAGGCCCACAGTCACATGAATAAGCCTACAAGGTAGGGATTGCAGTCCCAATTTCCCAGTTCTGAGCATGCTAATCCAAAATCAGTGCCACCTTTTCAAGGCTAGTCTCTAGACCACTGCCCAAAACTTGATGATACTTTATAGAAAAATAAATGACATAAGGACAAATCCTCTAACACAAAGCTTGATCAAATACTTGACCTAACCAGGCCTAACCATGACAGTCATTTCGTTAAACATATTGAGAACATGAAATCTACAAGTTATGAATGCATATCTGAACATATGGGTTTGATACTTATATGAGAATGACCAAGAAGGTATAATTCCCTCTCATGATAGTTACCATAACATTTGTTAGCTCATGCATTCATTAACCATTCATCATCTAATCAAAACATATCAAGAGCCATAACTATAACCTGTTATGAAATCATGCTTGTAACCAACATATAACAAGAATAATAACCATGATAGATCACCCATCAAAGCCACATAATAAAAAGTACAAATACTCATGAAATACAAGAGGAAAATAGATCTTATTAACATATGCAAAAGCCAACTAAGTTCGAGACTTCCACGTACCACCTGACCATAGATTGGGCTGAGCCAAATATTTCTTTTAGCCAATCATCCACGTGCCATATTCCAAGCATGAATGTGGAATCTCATGGGATAAACTAAGACATAAAAAAATAAGTGAATCCAAAGTTTAAACCACCTCCACCCTCACACCACTGTGATCTGACTTAAATCAGTCCCGAGATCACAAAACCAAACCAAGGTTGGATGACTCATAATTCCTTCCCCATCCATTAAGGAATTTTCCTGTCTCCTCCCACCTGTTGAGGACTTCCCGGAGAAAACCATCTCCACCCCTAACCCTTGGTATTTTCCTGAGACCACCTCACCCGGATCCTAAACATTCCGGCAATCCAAATCTCAACCAAGAATGAATCCCATCACACCATGGCTATCTAGGAATTCGCAAGGCAAGGTTGAAACCACTATCACACTTGGAAGAACCCATGCTAATGACAACAAGAGAACCAAATACACACATGCATGTACCATGCATGCGAAAAATAGCAAGTAAATCATACATGCAACTCGATACTTGCAAATAAATCCAGTTGTAGCCACTGATCCACCCTTTCCTTGCTTGATCCTTACTTTCCTTTGATTTATTGTCCTTCCTTTGCCTTCCTTTCCCCAATGCTAGAGTGATCCAAGAATGCTCTAAGTGTGCAAGAGTATGAGAGAGAGAGAATAGAGAGAGAGCTCCAAGCTAAAACTGATAAAAGGTTAACCAACAAAAGCTGTGAACTGATCCTCATAAGCTTTTTTAATATTGAGGCCTCTATTTTATTCATTTTCCTCTATTTTTCCTTCAATTTGCTTCACATGAAAATATGTGACCTTTCATCTCCCTTTTCTCCTATTTTCTATTATTTTCATAAATAAAATGCTAATTAATACCTCTTTTCATTTTCAATTCCTTTGCCAATTTCCCCTTAGCCATAATAAACCAAATGAACACCCACTAGGATGTTTTTCCCAACATTTAGCTTGGAATATGTGTCCCATGACCTTGATCTGATTTTTCCTTTATTAACTTTATTACATGAAATTTTAGCCCGAGGTTGTTACATACCCCTTCCCCTTAGGGGAACACAATCCCCGGTGTTCTATCACACCTATGACTAGAAAACTGCTGAAAACCATGACATACTTCCCATGGAGATTTATAACTTAGCTCGATGTAGTGTTTACAATGAACAACATGCTGAAAAGCATGACAATCATACCAGTTCTGGAGCTTTAAAACAAAACTCTTTACAGTAATTACAATATCAAATACATATACTTATGCACATTTGCTTCAACCAACAAATAATGATACTATCCAAGGAGCTTTATAAATAGAGCTCGGTACAAAATTCACAATAAAATACACACATACATATGCACATTTTATCTAACTAGAAAATAAAGGGATACGATACCTTCATCTACAACAAGGGAATCCAAAGGTTCACACCTCCACCCTAAAAAATAGTACCAGGATTCACCTCCTTTCTAGGAAGTTCATAATCCATTTCCAAAGTCAAGCCTATAGCCAATGTCCAACGCTATGTGTTGAAGTTTCTAAGTCTACCAGTTAGAAACCCTCCATGCACTTTACTGATTTATTCCTACCTACTTGTTATGTTAATTAACAAGTTATTTACCATGTAAATACTGAAAATAAATACAAGTGCATGCTCAACATATTACAGATCATCAACTGAAGGAAACATAAACAAGCACACAAATGACACCGTTATTTTTGGACTAATTTCCCCGGAAAAACCCAATGCGGGAAAATCGGTGCAACTATCTGAGGGTTTTATCACTAAGTAACTATTTTCTGAGTACACTGGGTGCCAAACTAGCTAACCCGACAGAGATAAAAAAACTGGTAGCAATACCTCTCTTTAGAAACAAGTATTCGGAAAGCCTGCCCCATGAAATCCCTCTCTAGCACAATATGAAGCTCAGTGTCAGCCCTGTTGGCCTCTGCATCAGCCTAAAACCCTCTGTGACAACCTACTGAGGCTCTGCCTAGCCTCTCTGGCTCTCTGTGTCACTCCTGCAGCCTCTGCATGGATGATGCAGGCCCTTCTGGCTCTGCGCAGTCTCTACTGCTTCTGTGTGGCTCCCTCTGGCTCTGCGTCTACCTTTCTCTACTTCTGTGTTGGTCTCTCGGCACTATCCCTGCCTCTTTGCCTTGTACTTACTGCCCCTCACTGCAATTCTTCACTAATTCTATCTCTCTTAGCAAACCCCGCTCTAGAGAATAGAATGTTTGATCACTCTGGTGTGTTCTCTAAGTGACCCTCAAGCCTCCTCTTATACTTTTCTTGTTGACATATCAACGACCGAGATTAAGTCCCTAATCGATGGCTAAGATTTGATCTGGCTTGATCCATGTCTTTTGGACCATTCTGACACAGTTTTATATTAATTCACATTAATATTTTAATTTCCCTAAGTTTAGACTTAGGGACTCCATTAGAAATATTAATTATTTTAATATCTCCCTAACTGTTTAGAATCTTCCCAAACCCTTTCTGGGTATTGGATATCTCATGTGCCCTAACCTCTCCACCAAATTTCGTGGCTAGAGCACATCCAATGCTACCCCAAATCAACACTCCCTCTTAGCGAGGACTGTGCTCTAGCGATACTCCTGACTGAGTATTACCCTAATCATCCGGCATTGGTCCCTATGCTGATGATAGGCCTGATGCCCAACATCCTCTACATTGTTGCATCCTGTACTGCTTCCCATAGTTCTGCCACTACCATTTCTGCATCTGTATGACAACTCCCTAAACATTCGTGTTGCTGCCCATGGCCCTGCCATTGCCACTGTTGCGTCTGCACTGCATTTCCTCTCATCATGTTGCATCATGCTGGCCATAGCGCTACCATTGCTAACTATTGCACTGCAACTCAGTTATTGAGAAGTAAGTAACTGATCTCCCAATTCTAACCTCTCTTGTTAGGTTAGAGTACTCCTGATTTTGAAGCTCCCTCTGCTGCTGACAGGTGCTCCCTCTCTGACCTCTGCGCTGCTACAACAAGTCCCTGCATCTCGGACCATTGCACACCTCTCTGTGCCATCCTACACTGGTGTAACACTCCCGTGCCTCTCGCGCTGTTGCAGCCTGCTAGCCGTGCGCTGTCCTGGGAATTCTGCAATGTAGTTCTCTCTGCTGCTTCATCTGCATCCATCTCTACCCACATACACCAGTCCTGCTACTCCTCTTTGGGGCTCCTGTAGCATGGCCTAATCCAAGAGGCTGGGTACCTAGAGGATCCTGCCCCTCATCGCCTATAGTCCGTCTGGCTAGAACTCGATGTCTCCCCACTTCGGCTCAAGTGGTGTGTGCACACTCATGGCACAGTCATCGTCTGTCTCCACTTCCTTCTCTACCCTTGCTGGTGCTACCTTGCTCTTAGAGGCCTCTCCCTTGGTCTTCTTCCTTGGACACTGGGTCGCATAATAACCCAGGTCCCCACAGTGGAAGCATTTGATCTTGGAGAGGTCCTTCTTATTCCATTTCTCTTGATTTCCCTCAGATGTTAGGGCAACGTCCTCCTCCTCCTTGACTTTGATCCCCTTGCTGCTGCTTCCCACCTTGCTTAGCCTTCTGATCTCTTCTTGATGAAGAGTTGCCCACATTTCCTCCGAATGTGGAAGGGTCGCTCTACCTAGTATACTCTTGGAAAATACCTCCCAATATTCTAAGACCACGCTCAAGGTTGTTCTCACCATCAATTCCTGATCCGGTGTGGCACCTATGGAATTCATTTGATCCCGGATCTCATTTAGCGGACCGAGGAAGGTGTCGATCAATTCTCCCTTCTTCATTTGGTATGACCGCAACTGATTTTCTAGTAACATCCTTCTCTGCACATAAGTATGCTGGTACAATTTCTTTAGGGCCTTCCTGTTGGAAATAATAATGAGAGGGGGGGTGAATCAACATTATCAAATCAATAATTTAATTTTCCAAACAGATTTGTATACGCTACTTCAGCTAAGTGAACTAGCGTGTATACGCAACTATATTTAAGGAAACCTGCATATATGTAGAGAACTTTTGATTTACCCAATTTATCATGCATTGAACTTTAACCAGTATATCAGAGATTTATTAGACAGTGCAGTAAAAGCAGAATAAAGCATCACACATAAGCAACACACATGAACACCAAGATATAAGGTGGAAACCCAATGTGGGTGAAAACCACCTGTTGCTGTCGTCTCTGTCTTATTTTAATAATAAGAAAATTTGTTTACAATTTTGTACTAATGAAGACATATACCAGTATGCAAGCTTCTATTTGCAGAAGGTTACAACCTTCTCTCCTTCTCCAGCTTCTCCTGGAAGGGAGATACAACCCCCTAACTCTTGTAATAACCGATATGTTTACTAGTACGTAGGCTACGACCTTCTTTCTTCCTCCAAGGACCACGTTTCATATATTTTCAAACTGGATCCATAAACAACATTATAACTATAATTCAATCATCAAATACATCAACATATGTTGGGTTGTTTTATATTCTTTCCAGGGCTAGCCCACATAGTTAACCAGGAGGTTAGGAGGGGGGCGGAGCCCCCCCTTTGTTGTGTCGATTGCATAACGGGGGAGTCACTGGGGGTTTGAGGAAAATTTTGGTTTTGGACCCTATGTTAGGTTGGGTGGACCTACCTATGGTTTTGTGCATGATTTTCGCATATGGTTTTGGACGCGATGGTTTTTGGTCCATGGTATTGGATGCTTTGGCATGTATAAATATGTATTGTAACATTGAAAGGAACATAATGAAAAATCAAGCTGGTAGTCCCGGTTTTGGGATCCAGGGGAAAATCGCTGTGTATATGTGTTTTATGTATTATGCTCTCGTATTGTTTATTTTATGTGTTTTAGAATTCGTATGTAGGTAATTTCTGTATGGGGTTAAAACCTACATTTGGTATCAGAGCTGTCTTGGCTTCAAGGGGACGCCTTTGTTGCTAAGGGGTTTTGCTCGGACCTGTGGTAGACCCTGTTCAGTGGGAGATTTGTGAGATCGATTCTAGTGGTAAAAGAAGATGGCGAGCAGTGGAAAGATAGAGATCAAGAAATTTAATGGTCAGAGTTTTGAGTTTTGGAAACTCAAGATGGAGGATCTGTTGGTGGATAAAGATCAGTGGATCACGGTAGATCTAGGTACTAAACCAATAGGAGTGACCGATTAAGAATGGAACAAGTTGGATTGGAAGGCAAAGAGCATAATACAATTGTGTGTCTCAATGTATCAGGGGAAGCTACGATGAAGGCTTTGTGGGACAAGTTAGGGACTTTGTACCAATCTAAGTCTCTGGTGAATAAACTGTTCCTGCAGAAAAAGCTGTATAACCTGAGGATGAAAGATGGAGTCTTGGTGACAGAGCATATGAATTTGTTTAATACTGTGGTAAGTCAGTTATCATCTATTGATATCAAAATTTCATATGAAGATAAGTGCATTAGTTTGTTGTGTTATCTACCAGATTCATGGGATAGTTTGGTTATTGCAATAGGTAGCAATGAAACTGCCTTGCAGTTTGATGAAATAGTCTCATCCTTGCTGACGAAGGAGATGAGAAGAAAAATATGGAAAGCCAGAATGGTGATGCCTTGTCTGTACGAGGACGATCCTAGAACAGAAACAAAAATAAGTCATAAAGTGGGAGATCTAAATCTAGAGGGAGATCTAAATCTCTAGGAAAATCTGTAAAGGTGGTGTGCTGGAAATGCGAAAAGGAAGGGCACTACAAAAGGGACTGTAAATCTAAAGCTCCTGAAAAATGAAAGGGATTTGATAATTCTCCTTCTATAGAGGCAAAAAACACCTCATATGAAGGTGGATATGTGTACATAGCCTCTTCAAGTACACATGTGGATCATGAGGCATGGTTGATTGACTCAGGTGCATCCTTTCAATTCATTCCCCATAGAGAGTGGTTCTACGAGTATGAGAAATATGATGCTGGTGATGTCTTCTTGGGGGAATGACAGGAAGGCTAGAATCGTTGGTCATGGAAAAGTAAAGTTGAAGTTGCAAGGTGGAAGGGTTAGAGCACTTCTGGGTGTTCTGCATATTCCTACATTGGCCAGAAATTTGATTTCCGTAAACAAGTTGGATGATGCAGGTGTAAAAACAGTGTTCGAGAAGGATACCTGCAAGATGGTTCGGGGAGCACTGGTATTGATGTAGGGAGTTCGGATTGGAACTCTATACAAGCTGCAAGGTAGCACTATTGTTGATGGGTGCAATAGTTTTGTGGTTCCTGAAACTGGAGCAAAAAATCTAGTGGTCTCTGGAGAGAAGACCATGCTGTGGCATCAAAGGCTTGGACATATTGGAGGGAAGGGCCTTCGAATACTTCATGGTAAAGGTATGGTAGAAGGTATGAGTAATAGCTCTTTGGATTTTGATTTTTGTGAAAATTGTGTATATGGGAAGCAGAATCGGGTGAGTTTCCCCTCTAGTGGTAAGAGGGCAAAATAGGTATTAGAGCTTGTGCACAGTGATGTGTTTGGACCTGTGAAGGTTCCATCACTAGGTAAGTCTGTGTACTATGTACCATTTATAGATGACTTCTCAAGGAATACATGGATATATTTCCTTAAGAAGAAATCTAAAGTCTTTGATAGGTTTAAATAATTTAAGGCTTTGGTAGAAAACCAGACAGAGAAGAAGATAAAGGTGCCGAGGACAGACAACAGTGGAGAGTTTTGCAGTAAGGAATTTGAATAATTCTATAAGAAGTGTGGTATAACATGACAGAAGACTACTCCATATACACCTCAGCAAAATGGAGTTGCAGAAAAAATGAACAAGACGTTGATGGAAAGGGCAAGAAGCATGCTCAGTGGTGCTGGGTTAGGACAAGAATTCTGGGCAGAGGCAGTGGAGACAGCGAGTTACCTGGTCAATAGATCACCTTCTTCAGCGTTGGAGGATAAGATTCCACAAGAGGTATGGACTGATAAGAAACCCTCTCTTTCACATTTGAGGGTATTTGGATGTGATGCATATGCACATGTTCCAAAGGAGAAATGAACCAAGTTAGATAGTAAATCTGAATAGTGCATCTTTATTGGGTATAAGGATGGTTTTAAGCGTTATAAGCTTTGGAACCCAGTAACAAGGAAGGTTGTGTACAACCGAGATGTGGTGTTCAGAGAGGTGAAAGACGTTATTAAACATGAAGTCCAACCAAAGGAACCTGAGAAGATAGAGTTTGAGCTAAAGGAGGAAGAATAAGACTCTACAACAGAGGAGGAATTAGAAGATGAAGAGCCACAAACTCTGAGTGTGAGAAAATTAGTTCAAGAAAGAAGGCAGTTAGAAAGGTATAGTCCATCTACTTTCTGTTCAAATTTTGCTTTATCTATTACCGATGATGATCCCAGAACTGTGAAGGAAGCAGTATATTCAGAGGATGGAAAACTTTGGAAAGAGGCCATGGTTGATGAAACGACATCTTTACACAAAAATGAGGCTTGGGATCTGGTGGAGTTGCCGGCTGGAAGGAAACCCATTGGTAGCAAATGGGTGTTCAATAAGAACACAAATGCATAAGGGAAGGTGGAGAAATAAAAAGCTCGGTTGGTAGCAAAAGGTTATTCCAAGGTGACGGGAATTGATTTTGGTGATATTTTTTCTCATGTTGCCAAGGTAGCTTCTATTAGATTACTGTTATCTGTTGCTACTGCTTTTGATTATGAGGTAGAATAGATGGATTTGAAGACATAATTTCTTCACGAGGATCTGGAAGAGGAGATCTACATGAAGCAACCTGAAGGTTTTGCGGTGAAGGTTAAGAAAGAACTGGTATGCAAGTTAAAGAAGTCTCTGTATGGGTTAAAACAGTCACCAAGGATGTGGTATCAGAAATTTGATACATTTAGATGGGGACTTGGCTTCACCAGAAGCAAAGCAGATCACTGTGTGTATTTTAAATTAATTGGTGACCGTGTTATTTATCTGGTCTTGTATGTGGATGATATGTTGCTGGTTGGAAATGACAAAGAAATTATCTAGGATTTGAAGACCCAATTGTCCTCCAAATTCGACATGAAAGATCTTGGTGCTGCAAACTATATTTTGGGCATGGAAATTAAAGAGATCAGGCAAAGAGGAAGCTCTAGTTAAACTAGAGGAAGTATGTTGAGACAATATTGCAGAGGTTTAATATGCAGGATAGTAAACTGGTGAAGGTTCCTATTTCTGTAGGTGTAAAGTTATTTGCTGAATAGTGTCCCAAGACACAAGAAGAGGAAGAGGATATGTCCTGTGTTCCGTATACAAGTGCAGTTGGTAGCCTGATGTATGTGATGGTCTGTACTAGACCAGACATTGCACATCAGTGGGAGTATTGAGTAGGTTTATGTCAAAACCAGGAAAGGAGCATTGGACAGCAGTGAAGTGGGTTTTCAAGTATTTGTGTGGCACTAGTGATTATGGTTTGTGCTACCAAGGAAGACTAGGATTGGACAGAGTTTTGGATATTCGTGGCATTGTTGATGCGGACTGGGCTGGAGATCTGAATTAGAGAAGATCTACAAGTGGGTATGTGTTTAACCTAATTGGAGGTGCAGTCAGTTGGATGAGTAAGAAACAATCTGTAGTGGCACTATCAACTACAGAGGTAGAATACATGGCAGCCACTCATGCAAGCAAGGAAGTAGTTTGGTTGCAGAGATTGTGTTCAAGTATAGGGTTAGTATAGGGAGCTATAAGGATAGATTGTGATAGCCAAAGTGCAATTTTCGTGGCAAAGAACCCTGCTTACCATTTAAAGACAAAGCACATTGATGTTCAGTATCACTTTGTGAGGGATATGATAGAAGACAAAAAGGTGTTGGTGGTAAAGGTGGACACTTTGAAGAATATTGCAGATGCATTGAAAAATCTGTGAGCTCTGAGAAGTTCTCTTGGTGTAGAGAAACAATGGGCATTGCAGGGCTAGATAAATGACTAAGCTCTCTTCTGGCCCCCTGTGGAAAGAAAACAACAAGTGGGAGAATGTTGGGTTGTGTTATATTCTTTCCACGACTAGCCCACGTAGTTAACTGGGGGGTTAGGAGGGGGCGGAGCCCCCCCTTCATTGCGCCGATTGCGTAACGGGGGGAGGGGGTTTGAGGGGTGTAGGTAACCCCACTCTATATTAATTCATAATTCTGCATCTATTCCAGAGTTCAGTTATACCTAGATCATAATATTTACATAACACCACATGAGTCAGTATACAGATCTAGAATAAACATGATCAAACCATATAAGGATAATTCATTTCAAGCCTTAAGATCCCGATCCATCATTAGATCTTATCCTCCATCAACCACTAAGGTTCATCCCTGGTTCAGATCAATCACAACACCATAAGACAAGAACCTGCATATGAGATCTCACACTTCGTTAGATATTCGATACTTGCACACCTAGCCTTATGACCTTCTCCTCCTTTTATAGTTTTAGGCCTTTCTCAATACCATGGACCAAAACCACTTAGGACCAATACCTTGGACCAAATACCTAGGGTCAATACCTCAAACTAGATACCTTGGACCAATACCATGGATCAAAATACCATAAATCAAATACCTTAGACCAAAAACTTAGTTTTCCAAGATATACATGCTTTTCCTTCTGTGAAAGTGTGTGTGTACGTATATGCTACTTGTATTCAGTGAACCTGCGTGTATATGCACCTTGGTCACGGTGAACCTGTGTATACCTCTCTTTCTTCATTCTTTGTAGTCTGATATGTAATTCTTTGTTGTTAACCTGTTGTACTGTGATCTTTCATTTGAGTGAGTTGCCATCAAGGACAAAACTTGTATCATAATGCCAACAATCTCCCCCTTTGGACTTGATGGCAAAAACAACACCAAGTCACTCTTCCCCTTTTACATCAAGGGAAAAGGTTCATGCTCCCCCTGAGTACAAGCTGAATTCTCTGATTGAGCTCCCATGATTGAGTCCATGCTCCCCCTGAGCACTAGCAAAGTCTACAAGAAGATTTTCTAAAATAATAACATGACTCTATAAATCAACTATGTGAGGATGACCTTCCTATCACTAGTGACTCATACATCCATCTCCCAACCAAGTGGGGATATACCAAATTTGACTCATCCACCCAACCAAGTGGGTATATACCAATTATTTATACATGACAAAAACAAGAAATATCACATCATCCATCCCATGCATAGAGGGGTTACAAATTAGGTCTTTTCATGACCTCTACATTAAATGATATATATGACATTTATAATAAGGAAAACTGATCTAAACAAGACCATGATAGTCATCAGGAACTAACATACACCATATATGATCTGCACCATCAACAACATCAGGATCAATATCCTGTATATTTCCATCATCAAAGGAGTCACCTGAATCAAAGCAATTATGCGGATCGGTACCAAGATCTTCTAAGATAATGCCAACAATGCATTATTAGAAGCATATGCTCCCCCTGAACCTGTGCCAGATGTTCACTGTCAGATCTAATTATTGCATATATCAGTAAGAAATATCAAGGCATCATCATCAATCAGATATACATCAAGTTATCAACAAATTTATGAGGACCAATATATTTCCACATGTTATCAGCAGATTGTAACCATCATCAAACAGAGCAGATAATTGATAGAACCATATCAGACCCCTTTTTCCTGAGTCTGGCCCACTACTTTTCCTCAAACCAACATATACACGATTGTGCCCATAGAAACCCACGTATGTACACGACTACGCTTCATGAAACTCGCGTATAACAACCTTTCTCTGAAAAATAGGATTTAACAGCAGGATGATGTAGCAACTACTCCCAGCTTTTGTCTGAGATATTCAAATGTCTCTCTGGGCAGTGGTTTAGTGAATATATCAGCAACCTGTTCTTTGGAGGGAACATACTCCAATTTGACCTTTTGTTCAAGCACTTGTTCACGTAGAAAATGATATTTGATGGGTATGTGCTTGGTCTTGGAGTGCATGATTGGATTCTTTGAAATATTGATGGCACTTGTATTATCACATGGAATGGATATGGGTGGAGTACATGTGATCTAAATGTCTTGCATCCAAAGTAGTTTTGTGCAGTAAGATGCAGCAACCACATATTCTGCTTCAACTGTAGATAATGCAATTGAACTTTGTTTCTTGCTGAACCAAGACACTAACCTGGAACCCATATAGAATGCACCAACACTAGTGCCTTTTCTGTCATCAACACTTCCTGCCCAATCTGCATCTATATATGCATGAAGAGTAAGCTCTGTATCTCTAGGATGCCTGTTGGCTTATATGGGCCTGACCCAGGTTCGGAAGAATTACTTAGCCAAACAAATCCTGCAGCTCTCGGCCCTTTCAGCAACAACCCACGGAGCGCGGACTGAGGTCTCACCCGAGATAGTAGGGGAGGGTGCTGGAACTAGGTTTCTGCACCCTTGGGATGTCTAGATGTGGTTTGGAGGGTTCGCGCACTGTTCTACAGCCTCACACTGCTCTACTTCCTCGTAGATCCAGATCCGAGTTAATTCATAATATTAATTACTTGTATAAATCAGGTCTACTTAGCAGGGTATTTAAGCAAACATTTATCAAATTTAACCATTTCGCGCACTTAGAATAAACTCAGATTCACATACATTCATAACATAAGCATATGTGCATAGATCAAACAATTATATTCACCATATAGAAATCCAGATCATAGAATTACAGAAGCAACTTATCTTTATTTCCACTTTATCAACAATACATCCAGATCTGCCCTGCGCACTCAACTGCAGGGGTCCATGCACATAGCTGCGGACTCTTCCAGGCCTCTGCGCACACAACTGTAGAGCTTCTATCCCCTCCATAATACCCTCGACTCAGACTTACAGACGCTTTCAGACTTTTCTCCTCAAAAACCCATTACAATTCAGATCCAAGATCATACCAAAAAAAGAACTGCCTTCTCCCCATAGAGCCACGCTCTATTTATACCTTCCTATGGTCCGCGGACTGACCTACTTCCTATTATTCTATATTATTTTTTTGGGCAGAAAATCCCTTGACTTGACTTTTTCCATTTCGCGCTCCGCATATTTCGGAGGTTTAGAATATCTTTACCCTAACTCCTAGGTTATCAGACCCAAAACTATTACACAGGACCTCTACTACCTAACAGTCCCCCAACACAATCATTGTGACTCATCTCGAGTCACTCGTTGGTGCAGCGAGATGCGATGCCTTGGCTTCGTGGTTCACCTCCCTCTGAGTGACGTTTCTTCATTGTCTCCTACAACGCTTCGTCCAACTCCTGCTTCATTGTTTCTACCAATTCTTGCGACCGATAATGCTCATTCTGCTCTACTCAGTTAACACAGAACACCCCCTCATAGAATTTTAGCTTGAGCAGGGAAGCCACATACAGGACCTCCATGTACCATCACAACCACGTCTGACCTTCGTATCTACTCTTCGCACTGTCTACTGTAGCTTGTGTTGCAATTTTGCAAGACCTTTGCTACTGTCTGTGAAATCCCAATCCTCAAGGTACCTCAGAGATGACGTATTAACTACATTGCTACCAGTGGTCTCTGTATTTCCATCCTTTCTCTTTTTTGTTGTAATTGGCCAGCTTGCCCCTGGGCGAGGCGACAACATCCAGACCAATTCTGTTTCGTGTCTCCCCTTTTCCGGTACATCCCCTACAGTTGATGTTGCACTCTGCAAGATGCCCACAACTGTCAACACCATGTTCCTTAGAGAGTCCTACTTTTCCATTGGCCATATTACCACCCTCAGGCTTACTCCTTATGTAGAGATAATGAAAAGTTCCATATCGATATCTACCATATGTTTTCTAGAAGTGTAGGTTGCCCGGTGGATGCGCCTAGGTGATTTATAAGTGATTCAAATTTCAAATTCACTGGTTCCTGCCTGGTCTGGCATCCTTGTGTAAAATCTATGGCAGCACGTTCCATATCTGGCTCGTACTCCTTCTCTTAAGTGCCTGCCACTCGCTCCCTTTTGCCATAATGCAGACATCTTGTCATGAATAGTGACAGGAACGGTCACCTCTCCTCTTAGCAATGCATCAGCGCACTTCTTACCATGTAACCGCGATCGTGGTGATGGGCCAAATCGACACGTATCTTGGCAATCGTACCTCTTTCCCCCAGACTGCTTTACCATATCGCGCTCTCTTTCAACTAGCTAGAGCAGTGAGACTGTCCCTCGAACGGTTAGTCAGGTGGGCTGCCCACCTGTGTAGAGCTTCAGGTGACTGCCATTCACTCGGCCCGGGAAGGGCTCTCCATTGAGTTTAGCAAGTTGAACCACACCTCCATTGGTAACTTCTTTGAAGACATAGGGTCCCAACCAATGCATTTAGAGTTTGCTAGGGAATTTCTCGAAATTACTGTCATATAGCAATACTAGATCATTCTCCTTGAAGGTGCACACCTTAATATGGAGATCATGCCATGCTTTCTCACGCTGTTTCTGTACTTGTTGATGGAATCCAGCCAAAAACAGTTCCTCCTCTAGTTCTTCTAGCTGTGCGAGCTGTTCCTCCAAAGCCCTGCGATCGGCCATTCCTATTATTTCCACGATCTGCAGACTAGGAACAATATATTTCATAGGAATAATGGCCTCCTTGCCATAGACTAACTGAAAAGGTGTTTGGCCTGTCATCTTCTTACACGTGGTTCAGTATGCCCATAACACAGTAGGGATGCGTAAGTCCCAGTCATTTCGCTGTGCATTACAGACCTTGGTCAATGCGGTCTCCAAGATTTTGTTGAATGCCTCAACGGTCCCATTCGCTTATGGGTGGTATGGCATACTCTGTTGGTGATATATATGGAATTCTTCAGTGAGTGCGTTGATCGTTTCATTCAGAAAATGCGATCCTTGATCGCTCATGAGAATTTTGGGACACCCAAACCTTGTCAGTATGTTCTTGAACAAAAGCTTCATAGCTGTCGCAGCCATGCAGTCCTTAACCGGCTGTGCCTCTGCCCATCGGGTCAAATATTCTGTCACGGTGATGATATAGCGCACGCCCGTCTTCCCTCGCAACTCGATAGGTCCTACGAAGTGAATTTCCCACTTCTCAAATGGCTGTAGCGTCATTTGTGGCTGGAGCGGCATGTCATCTCTCCACGATGGTTTCCCTCTCTGTTGACATATGTCATAGGCTCAGCAGTATGCTCTCGAATCTTGATGTAGAGTGGGCCACCATAATCCTGTGCGAAGAATCTTTTGGGCTATGGCATGACCTCCATAATGTCCGCTAGCAACCCCCACATGTGCTTCGACCAGGATCTGTCCTCGCTCGAACTCTGGGACATACCTACGTAATGTTTCATTGTTTCCCATTTTGTAGAGGTGTCCTGCAATCACGGTGAAGTCTGCTGCGCGTATCACCAATTACTTCTTTTACTGAACAGAATATCCTTGCGGCATGATTCATGTAGTTAAGAAACGGATTATATCGTCAAAATGGCCATCTGCTACGTGCACCACATATAACTATGCATCCGGGAGTCTGTCTTCTAAATTTGTGGGCTATTCCCCAGTCTCAATTCAGGACAGGTGATCTGGGCCTGCGTTTAGACGTCCCAACTTTACGACGAACTCAAAGTCATATTCCTGGAATAACAACAACCATCTACAAATGCGCCCCCAACACAGAGTTATTCACTAGGCATTTTAACACAGAGTGATCGGTATACATCTTAAAGTGGCCTCCGAGCAGATAGTGGCAGAATTTTTGAAGTGCATATACCATCGCTAATCCCTCTCGCTCGGTAGTGGAGTAATTCTTCTCATCTTTTGAAAACCAACGACTTGCGAACACAATCTGATGGTCAATTCCCTCCGCTTCTGGTTGAGTAAGTACCGCCCCCAACGCGATACATGACGCGTCGACATGCACATGAAATGCGACATCCCATTCGGAAGGACCAATATAGGGGCGGATGTCATCTTTTCCTTAAGTGTCTCCAGACTTTTGTTGCATTCCTCATTCCAGCAATAAGTAGCATCCTTCTTCAGCAATTGTTCCATTGGAGCCGTGATCTGGGTGTAGCTTTTGATGAACTTCTGATAGTAGCCCGTGTGTCCCAGTGTGGCGCGTAGTTGTTTGACACTTCGCGGCGCTTGCAGATTAAGTATGATAGTGATCTTTGCTGGATCCACTATCAGGCCTTGCTTACAGACCACATGGCCCAACAGGTTCCCGAATGGGACAAGGAAAGTACACTTCTTTAGGTTTAGCGCAATCTAGTGTTGGCAGCAAGTATCCAGCATTAACCGTAAGCTCGGTACATGTTTATGAACCAGTCCAAACACGGTCCAATCATCAAGATAGACCTCTAAGAACTTGTGTATAAATTCCTTGAATGTCGCTACCACTATTTGTGAAAATATCGTCGGCATGTTCTTCAGTCCAAAGGGCATCACCGTGTACTGAAAGAAACCCCATTCGGTGGCGAACGTTGTTTTACTCCTGTCCTCTGGCACGAACTTGATCTAGTGGTATCTTGAGAACCCATCCATGAAGGAGTAGGCTTCCTGTCCCCCCACATTTTCTAGTACCTCATCTATAAATGGTGTTGGAAACGGATCATTAACACAGGCATCATTGAGCTTCCTGAGATCCACACAGATGCGAATCTCACCCTTTCGATTTCTTCTCCTGCACCACCATTGAACTTACCCAGTCAGACTCCTCGACTGGTTCAATGATTCCTGCTACCAACATCTTGTCCAATTCTTCGCAGACCTTTGCTTTATATTTTGGATTCAATTGGTAGGGTCGCTACTTAACTGGTTTTGCGTCTAGCTGTAATGTTATCTTCATCATTCCTAGGTCTCCTAGGATCCATTTTAGCTCCGTGATTTTTTTGGGAATAAATCTTGATATTCCTGAAGCAATTCGATGACCTTCTCCACTGTGGCATCGCCCCAATAGTCCCCAAGTGTTGCATACTTCGGCTCCTCTTCTGTTCCCATATTGACTTGTCTCGTTTTCAATAGTGTTGTGATATCTAGATCTTCGATTTCAGGTCCACGCACCTCATGGCTCCCCTCTGATTCCGGAATATTGACGTTTCGCGGATCATCCTCATCATCTTCTACCTAGACATTATAGCATTCGAGAGCCTGGCTCAGCTGTCGCGACCAGTCGGGCTACATAGTTTCTTCTGGTTCTAGTGGTGTCTTGAAGATGGTGGCCTTTACCAGCTGTAATGCATCATCCATGGGATCCATCCATTGATCTTCAAAGAGGAATGTCAACAAAAACCCTTCGCGCAAGATATCCCACTTGCTTGTGTTGTTCTAGAGCTCCGCTTCAGTATACCAGTTTTTGGGAATGATGTCCAGGGTGTGATAAAATAAGTGCACCAATTCTAGTTGAGGTTCCTCTCCGTAGGCTTTGATCCATCTGGTAAGGTGCATGCGCAGGTCATCACATCCATCGTATTTCTCCGTTATGCGTAGTTCCGGCTTCCCAAATTTGATCTTCATCATGTTCCTGCAGTCCCGCCAATCTTCGAAAGTCCCTTCACGTGTGCCCGACCATCGCGCAGGTGTTGCATGCAATGCCCATCTCAACGCATCAAACCATTGGTGCTCTGGTATTGCGATTTCAAATTTGGTCTGGAATTTATCTATTATTGTTAGCCCATCATATGTCGGCAATTCGCGATCCTGGACCCTTACGCAGTACAGAGATTTAGTCACCATATTGCAGTGTAGCATGGTCACTCCGTTCAACTTGTTATGCCACCGCTCGTCTTATTCATTTGAATAAATGGTTCAGGACTTTACATAGCCTCGCGATATTCTTCTATCCTCCATTGTCTTGACCCATTCTTGCCTTTGTGCAGCCATTCTGTAGATAGCGTCTGATTCGTTGTCACTCTCTTTGTTGCGCATGGGTTCAATATAGCGTGGTCCTTCAGCCGGATCTAGCGGAACGACTATGCGGAGCAACTTTGTTTCAAATGTCATTGTCCCGTTCTTTAAATTAATAACCCCATTCATGTCGGTTGCCCAGTCTATTCCTAAAAATGCAAGATAAGGTGTGCTTTCATCCATGATTTCAATCACTTCAAAGTCCGTCTGAGTACTTGCATCATCAATATCTACCGTAATTCCTTGCAGCCTTCCCATGGGCAGGACCTTCTGCTGGTTTGCCATCCGTAATTGGATAGGGGACCATTGTAGCGTAGGCTTACCCATGCGCTCCCAAGTCTGTTTAGGCAGTACGTTGGCATCTGAGCCCAAATCCAGAATGACCTGATCCATCTCATAATCGCCGATCTGTGCTGTTAGTCGCATTTCCCTCCCAGTCCGCGACACATGTCTTCCCAACTTTGAACTACACAAGGTTCACTCCATCCTGCACATCTATTTATCAATTCCTGTAAGCCTTTAACTACCCTGTTTTCACGAAGCAATTTTATACATGTCTCTAAAAAGGTAGTTATCATCGAGGGATCCCTATTCGGCTTAGGATGATCCCTACTACCTGGGGTAGAGACCGCCGCGAAGCTCTCCTTAGCTTCCAGATATGTCTCCTTACCAACCCCAGCTTCTTCCTTACTTAAGTTTCGTCTACGCGCTCCTGTGGTCATGCCACTTCTTAGTACCATGTTTACTTTGGGATCTTCCTCACGGGGTTCGGACCTCATCATTTGCATGTTCTGGGTCATTGTTGGTTGCGCTGCCCTTTTTTCACGAATCTGTGCTATCAGCGTAGGGCAATCTATTAACTCATGATCAAATTGCTCACAATAACTGCATGAAATTCTAGTTGGGTTGGTACAAGCCCCTGCGTAATGTCCCAGACCTCCGTAGTTGTAACAGATTAGCTACCCGTGACCCCTTCCTAGCCCTATTTCACCCTATCCTCATCCACAGCCCTGGAACCCACCACGCGTAATCGTTGTAGCTAGATCCTGACCTTGCGCCTCAGTCTGCATTCTGTAAGTAGGTGACGGGTCCATTAATAATTGGTAGCTACGACAGTGTCTTTCCTCGTGGCCCACCGATCTACAAAAGTTGAAAAATAGCTGCTGGTGGGTCTGGTTGTATTTTGGTAGTAGATGACAATTATTAGTGTTGTGTTTTCCTCCCACCTGATAGATTGCGCACCAGAGCGGGGTTGTTGTGCTTGGCCCTGCCTGTGCCTCTGGTCGCAATGGTGTTGGTCCCCCTGTTGCCACATAATTCACTGAGACCGGGTAATGATCTTTATCGTGCCCCTGGCTCCTGCACTTTATACACCATACTTCCTCCCAGAATTTTGGTTGTGGTGCCTGTTCTTGTTTCAACTTCTTCATTTCCAAACACAAATTTTGGATCTACGCTTGGATTTGCTGAACTCCCAACCCCAGGTCTTGTAACAGAGTTTCGTGCAACCTCATTGTTGTCTCTAATGCTTCAGCCTGGGTTGAGATCTTTTGTTGTGACAAAGTCGTCCTCAGATGTGGTGTTAAGGATGCCATAAACCAAGCGTAGTGCTGCGCATTCGTCAATGTCATGTTAGCCTCGCGAATAGTACTTTTCAGTCTTTGGTCCAAATCCCACGGGGTTTCACCAAGCATCATCGCGATCTCTTTGAACCATATGATCAACTGTGTTTCTAACTTTGGCCAGCTAAACTCTTTCTTTAGTTCGGTTTGGATTTCTATTGTCCCTGCAGTTGGGTGATCACTTGAGTACTTTATGTACCATGTCAGCTCCCAGTCCTGCAGCGCACTAACTAAGGTAGCCTTTTTGATATTATCATCTACAATTCTATATGCGTTCCATACTGAGGTTAGCATGAACCAAAATTATTCTAGGTCTTCGCTTCCATCTCCTTTGAATATCGGTAGCTGGATTGTGCTCGTCATTGTCAACTCTGCCACCATACTCTGGACTACTACTGCTCCTGGTTCCTTCGCTCCTTCAACTCTTTTTCTACAAAGTCCCCGCGTTCCACATCAGACACCCCTTAGGCAGATCCTGGTCTTGACAACAGAACCATTTGTTGGCTTATATGGGCCTGACCCAAGTTCAGAAGAATTACTTAGCCAAATAGATCCCGCAGCTACCGGCCCTTTCGGGAACAACCCACGGAGCGCAGACTGAGGTCTCACTCAAGGTAGCAGGGTGTTGGGTGTGGAGCCTGATTATCTTCTGTATTCAAAGGTATCACAACATTGGACTCCAGTTCTAAATGGGGCGGCAATTCCGCTCGTAAAATATTCGCTGCAGAGGGAGTCCAAGGGGGGCAGCTGTGACCTTTTGGGAGCCCCCCCTGGCAGGGGGTTTCGGGGGCAACGCCCTCAAAGCTAAGAATAGATGTAAAATTTCCTTGTAAAATGTTGTAATTTCATTGTCAATCCGGGCCGTTCATTACGTGGAGATCTGATGGTAGAAGTTATGTTTAATTTAGTTTTTTTTTCCCTAGAAGGCAACCCCTCGCTATATGTGAGGGAATTGTATTGTGTCTATTTAGATCTGTATTCTAAGTGAAGAAGAGAGAGGAGATTGAGAGTGAAGAGGGAGTTACAATGAATCTGCTATAGGTTGTATCTCTTCAGTTTGTTGGATAATATAAAAATAAGGACTGGTTGTTTCTCCGTGGACATAGCCCAAACTAGGTGAACCACGTATATCTATGTCTCTCTTTTTTTATGCATTTTCTGTGTTTATATTTCTGCAATATTTTATGTGTTCCATTGCTCTGTAGTATATAATTTTTCTAACATAGGGGAGGGTGTTGGAACTAGGTTTCCGCACCCTTGGGATGTCTAGATGTGGTCTAGAGGGTTCGCGCACCGGTTCGCAGCCTCGCGCTGCTCTACTTCCGCGTAGATCCATATCTGGGTTAATTCGTAATATTAATTACTTGTATAAATAAGATCTACTTAGCAGGGTATTTAAGCAAACATTTATCAGATTTAACCATTTCGTGCACTTAGAATAAACTCAGATTCACATACATTCATAACATAAGCATTTGTGCATAGATCAAACAGTTATATTCACCATAAGGAAAGCCAGATCACAGAATTACAGAAGCAACTTATCTTTATTTCCACTTTATCACCAATACATGTAGATTTGCCCTGCGCACTGAGCTGCAGGGGTCCACACACACAGCTGCGGACTCTTCCAGGCCTCTGCGCACATAGCTACAGAGCCTCTATCCCCTCCCTAATACCCTCGACTCAGACTTACAGACGCTTTCAGAATTTTCTCCTAAAAAACCCATTACAATTTAGATCCAAGATCATACCAAAAAGAGAATTTCCTTCTCCCCATAGAGCCACGCTCTATTTATACCTTCCTATGGTTCGTAGACCGACCTACTTCCTATTATTCTATATTATTTTTTTGGGTGGACAACCCTTTGACTCGACTTTTTCCATTTCGCGCTCCGTATCTTTCAGAGGTTTACAATATATTTACCCTAACTCCTAGGCTATCAAACCCAAAACTGTTACGCGGGACCTCTGCTACCCAACAATACCATAAACCAAAGTTCTGTGTTCCTTAAAGATATTTGAAAATCCTTTTGACTGCCTAAATGTGTGATTCCTTTGGATTTTCTTCGAATCTTCCAACTATTCCTACTGCATGCATGATGTCAGATCAGGTACCTGTTAGATAAAGCAGACTGCCAATCATGGATTTGTAAGTTGGTTGATGTACTGCTGCTGATTCATCATTTGAGCTGAGACTGCATCCTGTTACCATTGGGGTACATACTGGTTTAGAATCTTCCATGCTGTACTTTTTCAAGATCTGTTTGAGATATTTGGTTTGTGAAAGAAAAATACCATCTTTATTTTGTTGAACTTGTAGACCAAGAAAATAGGTAAGCTCACCAAGCAAGGACATTTCAAATTCTTGCTGCATTACTGAAGCAAAATTCTGACTCATGGATTCTTCATTGCTACCAAAAATGATATCATCAACATAAACAAAAATTATTAGCAATTTATCAGTGTCAATATTTGTATATAGATTGTTGTTTGTTGTCCCCTTTGACAAACCCTGTTGGTGGAGATATGTGTCAAGACGGTAATACCAGGCCCTTGGAGCTTGTTTTAAACCATACAGAGCCTTTCTGAGTCTGTATACAAGTTTTGCATCATTTCCAAGAATGAATCCTTCTGGTTGTTCAATATAGACTTCTTCTTCTAAGTCTCCATTAAGGAAGGCATATTTTACATCCATTTGGTATACTTTGAATTTATGAAAACTAGAAAGAGCAAGAAACATCCTTATGGCTTCAAGTCTAGCAACAGGTGCAAACGTTTCTTCAAAATCTATACCTTCTTGTTGAGCATATCCTTTACAAACAAGTCTGGCCTTGTTTCGAATAACTTCTCCATTTTCATTCAGTTTGTTTTTGAATATCCATTTAGTTCCTATGATATTCTTATCATGAGGTCTAGGAACTAACTCCCAAGTATTACTCTTTTCAATTTTCTCAAGTTCTTCATTCATGGCCTTGACCCAACATTCATCTTTGCATGCTTCATTTACATTTTTAGGTTCAGTGGAGGATAGTAATGCTTGATAGCTTGAGGTTTCTGTAATAGTTCTTCTTGTCTGTACACCTGCCTCTTTTTCCCATAAAATTTGAGTTTCTGGATGATTTTTCTGAACATACCTGGACGGAGTCTTTTCTTCTACCGTTATCTCTTCTTCAGAATCAGTGTGATTTTATGTGGGAAAATAATCCCCATCTTCTTCATTGTCATAATCTTTGATTTTTATCTGTTTTGGATTTTTGCATGCTTCATCAACCACAACATCAATACTTTCAATAATTTTCGCAAGTCTTTTATTATAACATTTATATCCTTTACTTCAGGAAGAGTAACCAAGAAGAATACCTTCATTTGCTCTGGGTTCAAACTTACCAAGTTTTTCATTAGTCATTTTGATGTAACATTTGCTTCCAAAAAATTTAAAGTATTTTACAGTAGGAGTCTTACCATACCAAAGTTCATGTGGAGTTTGAGTGCTGTTTACCTGAACATTTGCTTGGTTGAGAATAGTGACGATGGTGAATGCAGCTTCACCCCAGAAGGTTGTAGGAGTTCTAGATTCATCTAGCATAGCTCCAGCCATTTGTTGAACAATTATGTTCATTCTTTCTACCACTCCATTTTGCTGAGGAGTCCTTGCAGTGGAGAACTTCCTTTTTATTCCATGTTGTTCACAAAAGTCAAAGAATTCATCCGAGGTAAATTCCCCTCCTTGATCAGATCTGAGGCATTTGATTTTGCGATCTGATTCATTTTCAACCTAATATTTGAACTCTTTGAACTTTTCAAATGCTTCATCTTTATGCTTTAGAAGACCTATCCAACACATTCTGGAAAAATCATCAATGAACAATATAAAGTATTCTTCTCCACGAGGTGACTTTTTCCTTGATGGTCCACATAAATTAGTATGAACAAGTTCAAGAGGCTTACTAGCTGACCCTTCTTTTTCAATGAAGTGAGAACTAGTTTGCTTACTGAATTGACATGGTTTGCATATTGTATTTTCAGGAATGTTGATATTTGGAAGATCACGAACATCCTAGAATCTGCATGCTTTTCTTATTTGAGAAAAGCTTAGATGTCCCAATATTCTGTGCCATAGCAAGTTTTCATCATTTTTTCTTAGATAGCACTGTTGTTGTCCTCCCTTGAGTATGTATAAGTTGTTTGGAGTTCTTGTACCTTTGATCACAGTTTCTCCTATATCAAGCTCACGAACAACACATCCGTTTGATCAAAACACCACTTCATTTCCTTGATCACACATTTGACTGACACTCAACAGTTTATGCTTTAGACCATCTACATACATAACATTCCCAACTTTAACCTTTTCTTTCAAGAAAAAGAGCCTTTACCTTTTATGACAACAAGAGTGTCATTTCCAAATGAGACATTCTTTTCCTTTTCTAAGGCATTATATGAGCGAAGTTTTTCTTTGTCACCTGTCATGTGTTTTGAGCATCCACTGTCGATGTACCACTGATTTTCTTGTCCTTCTTCATACAAGGCTATACCACATCTTTCTGTTTGCGGTTCTTTCTTTCTCCATATTTTGGGATTCAATGGAGTTTGCTCCTTTTGAGATATTTGCCAAAATTTACTCCTGTATTCAAATTCTTCATGGCCAAAGTTGTTACAGATTGAGCATTCTATTTCATTTTCAAGAAGATAAAAGTTATTATAGGAACTTTTCTTGATCCCTGTCACATTCCTTTGATTCTGTGCTTCTCTAGTCATGATGGTTTTGTAAACAACACATTGAGAAACTTTGTGTCCAAAATTATGACATGAGAAACATTGACCATTAAAGAAGTTCCTGCGATTATCGAATCTATTGACCTGGTGATTGTAGTTTCTATTGATATTCATCTTTGAAGCAAATTGAGTATGATTAAACTGAAGTTGGTTGTGGCTTTTATTCATCCTTGAAGAAAATTGAGCCTGATTTACCTGGTGATCTGCTTTATGCCTTTGCTGACGATTGTCATACTGTTCATTGTTCTTTGTTGCATCAAGATAGCTTTTAGTGGAGGTTGACAGCTTCTGTGATTAAGATGCTTCTTCACTATACCCAAGACTTGTCTTTATCAGAGGAGATTGCTACACTTTGATAATTTTATTCAAGGTTTATGATCCTTTAGCAAATCTAAGATTGAGAGATTTTGTTTTCTCAAGATCCTTTCTTAGACCCACAATTTCACATTCTAGTTTTTCATTGTGTTTTTCTCTTTTAGTAAGTTGGTATGTCAAGGTATCTATAATCATATTATTTTCTTCTAAACAGACTTTGAGTTTAGATATTTCTTCATGAAGGTTATCTTCTTCTAAAGCATCCCAAAAATTATCATCTTCATAAGCCATTAGAAGTCTATAGTCATTACTATTTTCATCTTCATCACTATTTGATAAACCATCACTATCTTCATGAGTATAGTAACTCTTTTTACTTACACTTTTTTTTTTCTATTCCATTTTGCAGATTCCTTCCCTTTATCATATTTATCTTTATGAGGACATTTGGCAGCATAATGACCAACTCTACCACAACAAAACATTTGAAAGGTAGTTTACCTCTAAATCTTCCGGAACCCTGTTTAGTAAATTTAGTGTCCTAAATTGCTACATAAATTATCAATCCGGGTGTCATAAACTAATGAAGTGTAGTTCACTATATGTGCTACATAACCCTTTCTTACCTCACTATTTTCAATTTTATGTTGTTTTGGGGTTTTGTTCTTTTAACCTCCTAGAATGCCGCAATGTAATTGAAATCCTAATCTACTGCTAAAGTGGGAGTTTAAAAGTACTTTTTAGGTCAAGTTTGGAAGTGGAGTTTCAAGAAGATGAAGAGAAAGCTTATTTTCTTGCTTATTGTAATGTTTTCCAAAATATGAGCTTAAAAGATTCTTGAAACTGCTATCTACAAAATTAAGACTTGAATGATAAAATGAACGTGCAACTATCTATATCAAACTGAGAATGAAGTACTAGAAATGAAACTACTACTTCTGCTGTTTATTCTATCTGCAAAATTAAAGTCCAATGAACTACTGCAATTAAACTAAAGGCAAAAGTAAAACTTGAAACTGATTTTAAACTAATGATCAGCAAGTAATCTCATCCATAAACATAATACTTCACCAATTAACTTGAAAATCAGTCATCAGCTAAAGGCTCTGGAAATATCATCTTATAGCATGAGAAAATGACATTAAACTATCTAACTCTACACTAATGAACAACAAGTAAACTCATTTATAAACATAACACTTTGCCAATTAGCTTGAATTCATCAACTAAAGGCTCCAGAAATATCATCTTATAACATGAGAAAATGACATTAAAAACTATCTAGCTCTAAACTAATAAACAACAAGTAAACTCATTTATAAACATAACACTTCACCAATTAGCTTGAATTCATCAACTAAAGGCTCCGGAAATATCAACTTATAACATGAGTGACTATATTAAGAAAGAAAAGGTACTGAACAACAAGTAAATCTCATTCATAAACTCCATATTTCGCCAATTAGCTCTGAGGGTAAACCATCAACTAAAGGCTACAGAAACATGTACTTATGTAATGAGTGTCTATCCTATTGAGCAAAAACATAAAACAACTTGAACTTGGAAACTAAAGAATAGCAGAAGAAGTGAGTCCCAAAAGTGCTACTTGATGCAAGTTTAGAATTACAACTAAGAAGCTCGAGCATAAACAAATTTAAAGACTTACTGCTACTCTGAAATGCATCTATTAGGGTTAGTAAACACAAGTGACAAGCTGCAATACATATACAATGTTAAAATGATTATGAACATAAACAAAACACAAGCAATATACAGTTGAACGAAAGAAAATACAAATGGAAATATACAGAAATGGAAAAGAAACCTCAGTCACGCAGGGGCCCTCTGCACAGCCTTGGATTATCAACGCAAATCTACTTCACACACTCAGGCAACCATATATGAAAATAGAGTTTTTATATTATGAAAATAGAGAACTGTGTGTTTGTTGATTACAAACTGTTACACTAAAAAATGTCACCATGGCTATTTACAGTTAGTATGGCTCTATCAACAGTCATGCTATCCTCCTGGGCAAGTCTTATGCCTCTGCTCTCCATGTCAAACTCCAAAAAGAGAGAAAGTCTTAGTAAATGTGTTTATCTCTGGGTACGCAGATTCTCTCGGCCTTACCTGCGTATACGCACCTAATGTTCAAAAAAACTGCGTACTTGTACGCTCTGTATGTAAAGGGGCAGGTGCGTACCCCTGTAAAGGTCAAAAGGCGCATGTTTCACTCCAAAAAAGTTACTTGTGGTCATTTCTAGAGGCTTCTAGAAGTATGTTTGACGTGTATGAAGCGCCTCTAGATGGTTCATGTATCCCTACCAAAGAGGAACTTATCCCATCAATAAGGGAGCTATCCCATCCAAAGAGGGACTTATCCCATTGATGGTGGACCTGATTAACTTCCTCTTGAGCACTATAAAAACAGGCATTGGGCCAGAAGGAGAGGAGGTTGAAAGCTAAACATTTCTAAGGGTAGATGCTGCTGGAATTAGGACTTCCTTGTAGAAGCTTGTGAGGAGAGATTACCATCTTTACTTGTTTCCATTGGGAGGTGGGTGAGCTAATCAGAGTAAGGGAGAACTCTTGTGGACCCTGGGAGGAGCTTGCACAACACCAAGGCTCAGGTTGTAATGGTTCCTTTTGTTACCTTTTAATACAAATTAGTCCATTCTTCTCAAAAATTTGTTATTAATGAGTTGTTTCATGTATTCCTTGGTCTACATGTTAAATATGTTTTATTTTATGTGATATTCAGGTGCTATTTAATCGTTTGATTGTTGGTGAATGCAGGTTTCGAAGTGAAGGAGGAGCTCACTGGATCAACGGAGCTGGACTACTACAACGACATTGGATTACAGGTAGGATCTAAACACTTGATTTCTCATATTGTAAAAGCATATTTAGGGAAGGATTGCTATTATTTGTCTTGTTTGTCACTAGAGAGTCTTAGGCTCCTAGGGAGGTTGGTTGTGTCCGCACTATCGACTCTTTCCGCCTGACAAAATGGCGACTCCACTAGGGACTCCATGAATGTGTTTGAGTTCTTTTTGATTTGATATTTTGGTCTGAGAAAAATTGCTTCTTTTCTGATTTTTGGTTGTCTAGCTGTGTATTTGGGTGGGTTAGCTTAGAGTCAATTTAGTTTTTTATTTTTCTTAGCCTTGCCAACAGTACGCAGTCTCTGGGTTTGACACAGTGCGTACTTGTACGCACTGCGTCTTTGTGCACAGTGCGTACCCACGCCTGTGTGGACAGATGACCTGCGTACCCCTGTCAATTTTGAGAAAATTTCAATTTTTGCCTTTTTGCTTTTTATATTTTGTTTTCAATTTGTTTTTTCCGCCCAGATCCACTAGTTACCTGCCATAAATCTTCACCTAAGCTTGTTTCATTGGCATTCCTGCTTTAAGCTTTCATCAATTGGGTGTTTTGAGTCTCTTTATTGAGAAATTCTTGATTTGATTTCCTTTGGTCATTACTTGGAGGTTTGTCTCAGTCTTTTCACAATTTTGCATCTTTTTGCTTTTGTTTTTGCAAAAAAATTTCCCCCTCATTCGGGGGGGGGCCAAATTGTGTATGAGTGTTAATCACCTTTGAGTGTTTTTATGTTTTGATCTTTGGAACTCTCACCCAATTTTCTCGACTTACACTTGATTGGTTCTTAGATTACATTAGAATCATCTTGTGTTTGAGAATTCTCTTGCATAGATCACATTTGCATAATTAGGATTCTCATTTTCAGAATATGAATGAAAAATGTGCATAGATTACATTTGCATACTTTTCAAGTGAATTGTGCTTAGATTACCATTTTCATAGTTTACATTCTGAAAAATCAATCGTATATTTAGATCAGCTTTCTTTGATTTGAATTTACAAAAAAAAAAAAAAAAAAAATGGTTTGGAATTGATTTGCATTAGTTTTTCTTGATAAAATTAGTGCATTAGAGAATTTGTTACATTTTCTCTTAGTGATCAATTTTTGCATTGTTGGAAGTGAATGGAAACTCTCTCCTTACTTTAGTTAGGATTCATCGAATTGAAAAGATTACATTATCATATTTGATTGCATTCAGTTGAGTCGGGTCATAACACCATTGGTTTCATATCCATTTACCCATTTGAGTAATAACAGCCTTAATAACACAACGCTTAATTAAAATTCATCTAGTAAATTTTACGTTTCTAGGGCTCTGAACCACCAATATAGATCAGGCTAGTGTCTTGGAGTAGGAGAGTAATTAACTCTCCAAGACAACAAAACCAAACAAGTAGCTTATCTTGTGTTAGAATAAATCCAATTGTTTCATTTGTACTCTGGGAAAGCTCCTCTTAAAGGAGAAGCACGAGCTCGTGTCTGAACCAGTGAGGGGATCAATCCTCCCTCGTTGGGAACGACGCCAGACACGCACGTATTACAAACGGTAAACCTCGGATTAACCATTGTCGAGGAGCCAGGGGTCACCTGTCGGTAAACCTTGGATTATTGTCAAGGAACCGGCGAGGGGATTGAGCTTGATACTCTGCCCTTGTGTGCTGTCGGAGTGTAGACTGTTCCCCCAGGTGCATTTGTTGCAGTTGGTAACCTTAGTGACCATTATCTTTAGGATTCTACCGAGGTGACGGTGGAGGGAAGATCCCACTGTACCTGGAGCAGATGTCGGCTAGACTCACTTGGATTTTCTGGGGGGTTCACTTCACTCGAGACGGTTAAAGTGGAGGAACTTGGTCCAGTCTATTCATTAAGCAGGTTGCCGGGGTAACTGTTCCACCCGCCACTTCTGTACTGAATTCTGCGATGTTGGATTTCATCCCCAACTAGTGTTTTCGGTCCGGAAGGTTACTGTTTGTGTATGGTTTGACTCCTAGATTTGATAGCGCGTGTTAATTTGTTTGTTTTTACTTTTAGAGACCATAGGTGTGAATTGTGAATTTTAATTGTTAGGTGTGAATTGTGAATTGTGAATTGTTAATTTTAGTTTTAAAATTGTTAATAAAATTCACTGAAGTTGAATATAATGGCAAATGTTCCGGAATTTACCAACCTAGGAACCCCTCCTAATGAGAATCCTAGTACTTTTCCTTACTTTGGAAATGTTGGTCCTCCTTATATGGCTACTTTGTCATTACCTAGATTTACAATAGGTTTACCGATATGGTTATTTTCAACTCCGTTGGCCCAAAATACTCCAATTGTTCCATCTCAACCGGATGCTTCACCTCAACAGAGTTCACCATCTCAACATCACCAACCTTCTGTTGACCCTTTACCTTCTTCGCCTAATTTTTCTTCCTCCATTTCTTCCTCTTCACCTGGTAAAAGCCTTGATGCTAGTAATCAGGAGGCTAAGAAGAAGAAGAAAGGGAAGAAGAAGAAGAAGAAGAAGAAGAAGCAAGATAAGAAAGAAGTCAACCAACCAACCACGACTGTAAGTGTTAGTGGTGTTGAGGAAAACTCCAACATGCATCGTAAACCAAAATACCCTTGCAGACTTTGTAAGGGTGACCACTTCCTTGTCAATTGTCCTGGTATCCCAAAGGTCTTGGAAGTATGGTCAGAAAAATCTCATCAACTTTCCATTGATCCATCAACCAGTGATAGTCAGGTTCCTGGGAAAAAGGGTAAAGTTAGGTTTCCTTGTAAGTTATGCAAAGGGAGTCATCAAACTCACATTTGCCCTCACATGGATGAAGCCTCAACATTGTTGGAAAACCTTACTGTTCCACAGCAAGAATTTCCAACTGGTTATCGTAAAATTTCTCCCAACCTACCGTCAACTGACGGAGTGATTGATCTAATTTCAAGTACAGTCAATCACACTCTTCCATTGGAGAGTGAAACTCATGTCACTCAGGTTGATGATCCATTAGTTGATCAAGTGGTCGATTCAATTTCACATTCGGTCGATCCCACTTTCCCTTTAGAGAGTGAACTTCATACCGCTCAGGTTCTTCTTGTTACATCAGATTCTTCTATGCCGGGGGGCATTTCACCTGTTTCTACAGAACCCCCTCCAAGCACTGAGGTCTTTTCCTTTGATTGGAATAGACTGATAGAACCTCGTCTTCCTTCCTCCATCCCTTTCCAAATCATTGTCAAGGCTGGTGGTAGGGACATACATCGTACTCAGGTAGATGAAGGTGCTTCTGTTAGTATTTTATCCTCAACTGTTTGGAAAGCTTTGGGTTCCCCTCAGCTTGCGCCTATTACGCAGAATCTGAAAGCTTTTAACAGAACCATTAGTGAACCTTTAGGGATCCTTCCTAAGTTTTCTATTACCTTGGAAGGTAAAACTGTCTGTATTGATCTTATGGTAGTTCGAGGTCCCTTGGATTTCAATTTACTCCTTGGGCAAGACTATGTTTATGCAATGAAAGCTGTCGTATCGACACTCTTTCGCGTGATGTCTTTCCCTCACAATGGTAGTATTGTGATTGTAGACCAGCTTTCGTTCCCTAGTCTTGTTTCAACTACCAATAATATGACACCCCTAAATGTTCCTGATTCTAAAGTGGTATCTACCCTGCCACGGGTTAATTATGTGGCAACTGGTCCCATGTTTTCAGTTACCGATGTAAGTGAGCCTCTCACTGTTTCCTCATCTTCCATTGATTTAGATCCGGTAATTGACATGGAAAACTCTATGGGATTACTTGAACACGATGTTCTTATCCCTTTTGAGTCCCTTGAAATGTGTTCCTTCCAGAGAACTATTCTTCCTTCTGATGAAGACCTCTTGGAAGCCACGATCAAGGTGTGTCCATTGACATGTCTTTCTTCCAGTTGGAAGCCATGATCAGTGTGACGAGGATAGTTTTTTCCTGTATCAACCTCGTTAAAAAATGAAATAGGCTGTAGCGAGGATAGTTCCTTTTACTGAGTCAACCTCGTTAAAAAATGAATCATTGAGTAGTGAGGATAGTTCCTTTTACTGAGTCAACCTCGTTAAAAAATGAATCAGTGTGTGTGAGGAAAGTTCCTTTTACTGTGTCAACCTCGTTAAAAAATGAATCAGTGTGTACGAGGAAAGTTCCTTTTACTGTGTCGACCTCATTAAAAAATGAATTAGTGAGTATGAGGACAGTTATTTTCCTGTATCAACCTCGTTAAAAAATGAAACAAGGATTTTTGAGCATAGTTCCTTGTCTTGTGTCAAGCTCGTTAAGAAATGAAACAAGGGTAGGTTAAGTAGGTAGTTTGTAGAGAGTAGTCATGAGCATAGTTCCTTGTCTTGTGTCAAGCTCGTTAAAAAATGAAACAAGGAATTTAGAGCATAGTTCCTTGTCTCGTGTCAAGCTCATTAAAAAATGAATCAAGGTTTTTAGAGTAGAGTTTTTTGTTAGGTAGATTGTAGAGAGTAGTTATGAGCATAGTTCCTTATCTTGTGTCAAGCTCGTTTAAAAAATGAAACAAGGGTTTGAGGATAGTTCTTTTCCTGTGTCAACCTCACTAAAAAATGAAACAGCTCCCGCAAGTCTTTCCAAGATCTTGAAAGTAAAGCTTCATTCCATCCACCTCATTGAATGCAATGAAGCTTGGGGGGCATGTACCTTGATTTGCGTGATTATGCTGGGGGCATGTGAACTTATAACAAGCATAGTTTTTCGTTTCAAGCTTGCGTAAACATGAAACTGAATCTGAGCATAGTTCTTTTCCTGTGTCAAGCTCGTTAAAAAATGAAACAAATCCTCCTCTACTTGAATCGAGAGTTTGACTAGATCTCGTAAATGTTAAGTTGTATATTTAGGTTAGTTATTTCAGTGTTTTGCAGAATTTTCTTACAGTTTTAGATCGAGTCTTTCAAATGATCTTGTTCATGAACCTTCATTCCATCCAGCTTCTATTTAGTTGAATGAAATGAAGCTGGGGGGCATGCGCTCTAGCAGTTATGCTTAGGGGGCATCAAGCACAGTTTTCTCTCTGTTTCAAGCTTGTGTAAAAATGAAACTACTTTGAAGCATAGTTTTTATCTGTTTCAAGCTTGAACAATGATTTCGTGTTGTGGGCTTGCCTGCAATGGGTCGCTTTCTATCGACATCAGCACATTATCTAGAGAGATGACTTAGAAATCGTCAGTACCTTGAAGTCTGCATGCATCAATGGCAGGTTTCTCGCCTTTGACGTCAGTTTACATCATTGACTTTCGATCGAAGGATTCCGTGAAATGTTCGACATCAATTCATTCATTCACATCTCATGGATTGTACTGGGTACTTTGAGAACCATTGACATTACTGGTGGTCTCTCTCATACTTGTTAACAGTTTACATCATCGACTGGTAATCAAGTGGTTTCTACCATGTTCGACATCAACTCATTTATTCGCATGGCTAGAATCGTACCAATTCGGGAAGTAGAAATGAAGACCCTGGATCTAGTTTCCACCATCCAGGCTGCGAGGAGTTTTGTATTCATTATCTAGTAGACTAATCATAAATAGATGGCTGCGTCCATACTGTGTCTACGCAAGTCTATGATTATGATGTACTACAAGATCATTCCTGTATTAGAGTAGTTAGTCTGTTAGTTAAAGTTTTGATCTGAGTATGGGAATGCCTACCTCAGCGATGATATAATCTTATACATGTATTTTGTGTTGAAAATTGCAGGTTCTGACCAGGCTCTCCACGAGATAATCCTTGAAATGATAAAGCGCTTCACCCTTCCTAGATAATACAAAACCCTAATCTACTACAGGCTTCGCACTTTAGGGGGCAATCTGTTACACTAAAAAATGTCACCATGGCTATTTACAGTTAGTATGGCTCTATCAACAGTCATGCTATCCTCCTGGGCAAGTCTTATGCCTCTGCTCTCCATGTCAAACTCCAAAAAGAGAGAAAGTCTTAGTAAATGTGTTTATCTCTGGGTACGCAAATTCTCTCGGCCTTACCTGCGTATACGCACCCAATGTTCACAAAAACTGCGTACTTGTACGCTCTGTATGTAAAGGGGCAGGTGCGTACCCCTGTAAAGGTCAAAAGGCGCATGTTTCACTCCAAAAAAGTTACTTGTGGTCATTTCTAGAGGCTTCTAGAAGTATGTTTGACGTGTATGAAGCGCCTCTAGATGGTTCATGTATCCCTACCAAAGAGGAACTTATCCCATCAATAAGGGAGCTATCCCATCCAAAGAGGGACTTATCCCATTGATGGTGGACCTGATTAACTTCCTCTTGAGCACTATAAATACAGGCATTGGGCCAGAAGGAGAGGAGGTTGAAAGCTAAACATTTCTAAGGGTAGATGCTGCTGGAATTAGGACTTCCTTGTAGAAGCTTGTGAGGAGAGATTACCATCTTTACTTGTTTCCATTGGGAGGTGGGTGAGCTGATCAGAGTAAGGGAGAACTCTTGTGGACCCTGGGAGGAGCTTGCACAACACCAAGGCCCAGGTTGTAATGGTTCCTTTTGTTACCATTTAATACAAATTAGTCCATTCTTCTCAAAAATTTGTTATTAATGAGTTGTTTCATGTACTCCTTGGTCTACATGTTAAATATGTTTTATTTTATGTGATATTCAGGTGCTATTTAATCGTTTGATTGTTGGTGAATGCAGGTTTCGAAGTGAAGGAGGAGCTCATCTGGATCAACGGAGCTGGACTACTACAACAGCATTGGATTACAGGTAGGATCTAAACACTTGATTTCTCATATTGTAAAAGCATATTTAGGGAAGGATTGCTCTTATTTGTCTTGTTTGTCACTAGAGAGTCTTAGGCTCCTATGGAGGTTGGTTGTGTCCGCACTATCGACTCTTTCCGCCTGACACAAACAGAAATCACATGATTTCAACAGTAAAAACATTAACTTGTTTACATTCCAAACGCTTGAATTTGTAGGAGAAATTCATAACTGTTTCTAAGAGGAAAATATTCTACAGTAGACACATGAACAAGTCATGTATCGAGGATTTAGCCTTCCGGTTGGCACAAACATTAAATCTCCGCATAGTGGGTGTTGGATTTAGTTATGCAGGTGGCAAAACGAATCCTCAGGTTCAGGAATAGGCCTCACACTCAATTGTGTGCCAAAATAGAGTTCTAACTGTTGTAAAATTCTCCGTTGACTCCCCTTTGACCGGGGTCTTTTCCTTCGAATCTGATCGAATGAATAGGACCCTATCCATGTGTCGACATTTCTTGAACTACCCATGTGGCTCGTTCCCTTCTCGACACCTGCAAAAGTATGAAGATGGCTGCGGAATTTCCAGTTAGCTACAGAAAGTGGCTACATTTCGTAGCTGAGAAACAAAACCTTATCCAAATAACACACATAATAATATAATTTGAAAATCACTAAAATGTACTCCTGGAATCAACATGCAATGACTTTTGATGGCTTAGGATGCACTGGCATGGGAAAACAGAGGAAGAAGGGTGAAGAAAATGCTTGAAAAAGAGGTAGTTTTGGGGCTCAACATACCCCCACTGTGAAGCTGTTGCATGTCCTCATGCAACCAAAATTGTAACAATCCTTCTTCTACTGCATCTGCTTTGAAACCTCTGCTAGAACATCCAACCTCTTCTTCTTCTTCCTTGCTGCCACTGCCATTCTAGGCTTCCTCATAAGGCATCTATATTTAAGGTTGATGAGGGCCCTGCTTAGATTCCTATTTTTTTCTTCAATTTTTTATTTTTCTTATGCCATAATCCCAAATGAAGCATGGTATTGTCATGAATGATTTTGTCCAGCTTGTTTTTCTCCTTCAAAGCTTCATTTTCCCTCTGGATATGCCTGTTTAAGACCTCTAATTCATAGATTTCTTGCTTTAATGAATGAATCAGAGTTTCCTGTGATGTAACTGGCTGGTTAGATGAAGTCCCCTGTTCTGCTGTTGTGTTCTTCTACTCCAATGATTCAATATAATCATAGATCTGCTGCTGAGCTTGGTCAATCTCTGGAGATGCTTTTCTTGGACTACTTTCAAAGTCTAGTTGAGGAGAAGGAGAATATTGTGGACTTTGCTCGAATGAGGTGTTATCTGGTGATTGGGTTGGAGTCTCCCCTCCCAAGTCTATGAATTGAGCTTCTTTTGTTTGTGTTTTCTTCAACTTGCCTTTAAGCCTAGAGCTTCTTCTTAGACTTTGTGAGCCTATATTCTCTTTTTCTATGACCTGTCTCCTCTTCCCTTTTTCTTTTGCTTTCTTGGACTGTTCTTTAATGTGGACTAATTTTTCAGAGAGCAATTATTCTTCTTTTGATGAAGGCTTAGGAGTTTAGTAGATTTCCTCAACTTTTTTTTTCCTTTCTGTTTTGTTTTCTTCATGATTTCAGTTAGAGTTTCAGAGGGAAGTTCTTCCTCACTGTTTTCTTTTGTTGAACTGGTAGGAGTATTTTGAATTGTTAGAGTTGCTCTTCTCCTCCTACTCTTCTTTACTGAACTCCCTTCAGGTAACTCAGGTGGATCTTGGAAAAAGTTCATGATCAGGAAGTTTTCCCATGTGTCTCCCACATCCTTCAAGTGATTTTCAACTAAGATTTTTATGAGACCATGGTGGTAAAGATGAAGTTCTATATCTTCTATGTTCTTTTGAACAGTGGTAGACATCTTTCTTAAGCTATTCAACAGAAGTTAAGGGAGATTGATATTCTCATTTTCCAAAAATTTCATCAACAACCTTATGTGATACATGTACATTGAGCCATATCTACCCTCACACATGATAAATTTATGAATAATCAAGAGCAAACTACTCCATTTATCCTTTAATGCTGAGATAGGAATTCCTTTTTTGAAAATTGATATATCCATACCTGGTTTTCGAAGAATAACTCTCCAAGCCTTTTCATCGAAGTCCTTATTTTTGAACCACCTTTCTCCATCTTTTGGAAGTTCTGTTGCAGCTGCAATGGAAGATTCAGTCACTGAAAACCTTATATCTCCAATTTCCACTTCTACCCCATTAAAAGATCTTGCAAATGTTTTGGTAACTTCCTTGTGATGGCCATTGAATTTCTTGATAAACTTCAGCCAGCTAGCCTTCTTCAATGTCCCCTTCAACTGAGGGTATCCCTCCATGAACTTAACTCCTATGGGCTCTGTCCTTACAATGAGACCCATTCTTCTTCTCTTCACTGTGTAGATACCTCTGTAAATGACGATTATATGGCAACAGAATGGTTATAGGGACAAAAATGGAAGAATACTGTAGAGAGAATCGATGGGTATGAAACTGGGAAAAATGATGAGTATGAGGTTGAATGATGGGGAGTTACGAAGTAGGAAAAACTGTATGCATAGGAACAGTATGGAGGTTGTGAGTTCTGGTGCACACACAGGCTGCGTGGAGTATTACTTATGCACATAACTAAAAAACTGAATGGAGGCCGAGTGCTTTGCATTCATAAGAAGGTTGCGGGAGTAAGAAAACGAGAAACTCGGTGGGTGAAAGAGCCATATTCAACTAGGTTACGTTCACATAATTAGCCATTTCAATAGGTGGAGTAAGGATGTATGATGAAGTACGAGTTAGAATCAGAGGCAAATCATGAGACCATTAAGAATTAAATCGGAGGGCATGGTGGAGTTATGACAACAATCAAATCACATCATGACATGTTAAGGAGTAGTGATTATTCAAACTATATAACTTATGCTTTTATAGTGCTATTTGAAATGGGTTTTATTCTCACCTTTGGAATCATACCTTTTCCATTTGCTAACCTTTGATTGCTTGCTTTTGTAGGTGCTTTAGGTGCTGATGTCTCCAAAAGATTTCTCCTTCCATACCTACATCTGGCTTTTATTTTTTATTTTTTATTTTTTATTTTGGCTAATAATTCAACTGTTACTGCAGAGTAACAAGATTAGCTGCGGAATCAGAAAACAACTGCGGAATTGGAAAACAGCTGCGGAATGTAACACAGTAAATGAAATATGACTTGATGAATGAATGAAAATGGAAAATGACTGTATGGATGAAACATGGAAAAGTGGATATAAAGAAATACTGAAAGAGAGTTTATTGATGGAATGTGGTGGTGAAATGGAGTGAAATTTGCAAAAATGGAATGGAATGGAATAAAACAAACCATGAATAAAATGAAAGACCTTCTTCTCTTTTTTTTTGGAAAATATAGGGTGTCAGAGTCTTCTGATTTTCACCTTGTATTTTCTGTATAAGAATGCCAATCAGTGATTGGTTTTCAAGCTTATACATTTTTTTTTTCAATGATGAAAAGAACAAAGACTAAGTTGGTGGAGAAGAATGATTCTTCTTCACCAACTTCATTTCAGAATTATTTTGAAAGATCTTGATAAACTCCTCCTTTGAGATTGGCTTCTGATAAATCTTCAATCTATGACCATTCACAAGGAGAACAGTTTGATGCTCATCTCTGGTTCTGATTCTTACTGCTCCATTACTGAAAACTTTTTCAATCTCATATGGCCTAAGCCAATGAGTTTGAAATTTACCTTGAAAATCCTTGAACTTTGAATCAAATAGCAATGCCCAATCCACTTCTTGAAACCTTTTGTATTTGATGTACTTGTCATGCCACTTAGCTCTTTGCTGCTAAACTAGACCAGTTCTTTGAACTGCTTCTTATCTAATTTCATCAAGTTCATTCAACTGCTCTAGTCTATGCTTTTGAGCTTTTGATAGATCCATTCCCAACTGAACTGCCATCTTGAAAGTTTTAACTTGGAACTCAATGGGGAACATAATTTGCTTCCCATAAACAAGTTCATAAGGTGTATGTCCCATTGTGTTCCTCCATGTAGTTCTGTAGGCCCAAAAGGCTTCGGGAAGCCTCTCTGCCCAATCTCTTCTATGTAGATGCACAATCTTGGTAATGATTCCTTCAATCACTTTATTTGTGGACTCCACTTGACCATTTTCTTGTGGATGATAAGGAGTGGATTTCCTATGTTTGATCTGGTATTCTTCCATAAGATTATCCATCATTCTGGATGTGAATTGAGCTCCCTGATCTGTCACAATTTCTCTCGGAACAACAAAGCGAGTAAAAATATCCTCAAGAAGAAAACTAACTACTGTATTTTCGTTAGCAAAAAATAATGCTTTGGCTTCTACCCATTTAGTGACATAATCAGTACATACCAATATATACTTTTTCTACTTGGATGGAGGATTAATAGGTCCAATAAAGTCTAAAGCCCATTTTTAAAAGGGTTCGATAAGTACCTAAGGTTGTAATGGCATCTCATGTGAGGGAGTAGGTTCCCCACCCTTTGGCAGCTGTCGCACCTTTTGACATATTCTCTTGCATCTTTGAAGATGGATGGCCAATAATATCCTAAAGAAAGGATTTTATAGGCGTCCTCCTATCAGCAAAGTGTCCACCACATGGCTCATCATGACATGCTTTAAGAATATCAGGCATTTCATCTTCCCTGACACATCTTCTGATCACAAAATCTGGCCTTATTTTATACAATTCGTTAGAAATCCATGAATATCTTGAACTATCTTGAATAATCTTTCTTTTCTCTCTAGGAAATAAATGTGAGGGTAACTTCCCTGTAACCAAATAGTTAGCAACATCTGCAAACCAAGGAGTTTGAGTAGTTACTACAAATAAGTATTCATCAGGAAACTTATCCTCAACCGAAGAGTCTTCTTTGATATTCTGAATCCTGGACAAGAAATCAACAACTGTGTTTTGTTTTCCAGGTCTATCTAGCACAATAATATTGAATTCTTGCAAAAGTAAAAGCCATATTGTAACTCTGCCATTAGTAATAGGTTTATTCATTAAATATCTAATTGCAGAGTGATCAGTATGAACAAAAGTTTCATAGCCTGTTATATAATGTCTAAACTTGTTAATTGCATGAACAACAACTAAGAACTCTTTTTCAGTCACAGTATAATTCAACTCATTGGGACTCAAATTCTTACTTGTATAGTAAATGGCATAAGGAATCAAGTCTTTTTGTCCTAGTATAGCTCCTAGAGATGTATTTAAAGCATTTGTAGAAATATGGAAAGGAATTTTCCAGTTTGGTCCTCTTAAGATAGGCGCTTCAGATATTTTTGTTTTCAAGGCTTCAAATGCTAGTTGGAAATCAGGATTCCACTTGAATTCACTATCTTTTGTAAGCAATTTGAAGAGTGGAGATGCTATTTTGGTAAAGTCTTCTATGAATATTCTGTAATATCCTATAAATCCTAGAAAACTTCTAACGTCTTTTTGGAAATTTGGAATTGGTAACTTGGAGATGACTTCAAATTTAGATTTGTCTACTTTAATCCCATCCCCTGAAATGTGATGTCCTAGAACAATACCTTCTGTAAACATCATAAAGAATTTTTCATGGCTTAATGAAAGGTTTGTTTCTTTACATCTTTTAAGGACATTTTCCAAATTTTCCAAGGCTTCTTCAAATGTGTTACCATAGACTATAAAATCATCCATATATACCTCTACACAATCATGTATTATATCAGAAAAAATTCCTAGTACTGCTCTTTGGAATGTTGTGTGTGCATTACATAATCCAAAAGGAAGCACCCGGTAGGCAAAAGTTCCCCATGGACAAGTAAATGTGGTCTTATCCTGATCTTCAGGTGCTACTTGAATTTGATTATAACCACTAAAACCATCCAAAAATGAAAAGTACTTTTTACCTGCTAATGTATCTAATACCTGATCTATAAAGGGCAAGGGAAAGTGATCCTTCAAGGTTGCTTTATTCAATTCTCTATAATCAATGCAGACCCTCCATTTACCATTCTTTTTAGGCACTATTACCAAGGGAGAAACCCATTGGCTATCTGAGATTGGGTAAATGAAGTTTACATTGAGTAGTTTTTGGAGCTCTTCTTTCAAAATCTCCTTAAGATTTGGATTCATCCTTCTCTGAGGTTGTCTAATTGGTCTACTATTTTCCTCAATATAGATATGATGGATACAAGTATTAGGGTCAATACCTTTCATATCTGTATACTCCCATGCAAATGCAACATAATGTTTTTGTAAGATTTTGGTTAGCTCCTCTTGTTGTAATTTCTCCAAGTTTTTGTTTATATTCAATGTTTTACCTGGAAAAATTTCAATTGCAGAGCTGCCAAACTCTTCCATGGAATAAAGAGACATCTGCCTAGATGACAAGTATTCAATATTAGAATTTAACTGAAATTGTTCACGATCATATTCTGAAGATGTTTCAAAATTTTCTAATGTGCTCAAAATTTGACTATCCTCACTAATTTATGATATAGTAAAGATAGGCTGTATGACATCTTCATCATTGACCCATTCATTGTCATCTATTTCTGTGATTGATTTTGTTGGAGGATACAAATTAAATTTCTTTGTTGAACTACCATCAGAAATGTACATGTCACCAGATCTACAACTAATAAAAGCATCAGCTGTGGCCAGCCAAGGTATTCCTAAGATGAGTGGGTGTCCTCCTAGATTATTCTTGGGAGTTAAAATCATGAAATCCGCAGGATATTCCCAAGAATCTAAGGAGACTAAAATGTTTTCTAGCACATCATCTGGTTTGATTACTGATCTATCTACAAGTTGTAGTAAGGTAGGTGTGTAAATAAGATTAGGAAGTTTAAGTTGTTCCATAGTCTGTCTACTCGTAACGTTTATAGCTGCCCCTAAGTCAATCAATGTATTTGGAATTTCAATCCCATTTATGTGTGTCTTGACAATTATACTTCTTGGATCCACATATTTCTGCATGGTAATATTTCCCATCATGATATCTGCTATTTTTCCTACCAGGTGAATTCTTTTTGTGTCTCTTGGTTTTCTACTTGGTCTTTTGATACTTAACTCCTTTATTGTTTTTGCTAGAATAGGAATTTCTCTAATGGCTTGTAACAAGGGAATCTTGATACAAACATTCTTTAATTCATCTAGGAAATCATAATTGGGCAACAAGATCTGTTTTTCCACCTCTCTATCAATTTGTAATCTCTCAGGAAAAGGAGGTGTGGAAGTAGATCTAGGTTGTTCAACTATGGGAGTTGTATTTATTGATTCTTTTTCTTTTTCTTTTTGAATGTTTGGGTTTTGAAAGGATGTCTCCTCAAAACTTTTATTGACTTTCAAAGAGTCCTCCTCAGAAGCATCTTGCTCTTGAATATATATAGAAGGTTTTTCCTTTTCTAAAATCCAACCAGATCTAAGTTGAACATCATTAAGATCTAGAGGAACAATCATGTAAGTAGGAAATTGTTGTCCTTCTACCATGTAAGCATTCTGAGGGATTTTATTATTGGGGTTTGGTAATGGTTGGGCCGGCAGTTGATTTGGATTTTGTTGAAATGGAAGTAAGAGTTGAGGGTTTTGACTTTGTTGAGGAGGTTGTTGTTGTGGAAATGTCAACGAAAGGTGAGGGCTTTGATTTGGAAATTTTGGTTGTTGATTTTGCTGTTGATTTTGTGGGGGAGGATAGCTCTGATAAGATGGAGGATATTGATAATATTGACCAAATATCCCATAAGGATTTTTAACCCCTTCTGCCGATGGTTGAGATTAATACTGATTTTGAGGTTGAGGTCAAGGTTGTTGCCAAGAATTCCAATTTGGTGGGGGCTGAAAATTCATTGGATTTTTAAATCCTTGATTTTGTAGCCCTTGCCAAGGTCTTCTTGTAACAAAACAAAGAGGTTCTACAGAATTTGGTACTACTTCCTCTTGAAATATAGCCTTAAGACCTAGGATTGAAGGACAATCCTTGGTCTCATGACTTTCTGAACAAATCATACAAATTTCTACAATTTTTGCATCTAAGGGGCATTCCCTTAGAGCATGTTTCTTCTTTCATTTTGGAAAAAATATGGCTAAAGAATCAGCTTCTGTTTTTTGCTTGTTTTGGATTTTGAGGGTGTCTAGCTACTCATTAAGGCTCCCTAAAATATCAGTTTGAACTCATCAAGCATATTGCGAATTTTTGCCCTACTTACAGTTCCAGTTCCAGATTTTTTTGCTCTAATAAGAGAAGGATCTCTAGGTCCTTTCCTAGTTTTAGATTTCCCTCTTGAGAGATGGACACATAGTTCTGCTATGTCACTCAATGGAAGTTGAGAGATGTCTCCCTTCCCCATCATGTTTATGATATCTATCCATTCATCTCTAACGGCTTTCAACAAAAGGGCTTTCAAGGTCTCTTCATCTAAATTGTTCATTTTTGCTCTTTTCAAATTGTATTGGAACCTCTCAAGCAAATCCTCTAAGTTTTCATCTCCCTTTTGCATCATTTTGAATACCTCATCCTTATGATTGGTAGGCATACAGTAATCCAAGTATCTATCCAAAAATGTCTGCATCATATCATTCCAAGTCCTAATGGATTGAGTGACTAATCCCATAAACCATTTCAGAGCAACCCCTTTTAGTGTTGAAGGGAACAATTTGAGTTTTTGAGAGTCTTCTAAGTAGTCATAAGTTCGGCATATGACTTCAAACTCAAACAAAAATGTTTCAGGATCCTCACTTCTCAACCCATAAAAGTTTGGGAGGACGGATGGTGAAATGTTTTTCATTATTGTATGTGTTTCCTCATCTACTATGGGGAATCCAAATGAGTTATCTCCTTCCCTATTTCCTCTACCTCCTCCATTGTTACCTATACCTCCATTGTTTCCTCTACCTCTACCTCTACCCCCTCCTACAAATAGTGAAAATTCTCTATCTTGCTCTTCTTCTGCCATGATAGTTTCCTCAAAATCTTCTGGTTCTTCTATTAATGGTTGATGAGAGAGAGTTTCCATTTCTTCTTCTTCTCTAGGTATTCCTACTTCTTCAAATACAATAGGTTCCCCTATAGAGGTGAAAAAGGGTTCCTCTCCTAGATCTGGTTTAGTAGATGAAGTGGGAGAATATTCTAATTGAGTTGCTGCCCCTTGAATTTAAGGAATCCTAAGGCTGGGAGTATGAGTTTGGGATGGAGGTGTGTCCTTTCTAATCCTTGGTGGAGTAGTTGGAGTTGTGAAAATCGAACTTCTGCCCCTAGCTAGAAATCTACCCTGAGAATCTCTTTCTCTCTGCATGTCATTTTTTGTTTTTGTTTTTGATGATTTTTTTTTGGACTAATAATTCTTTTTCTGATCCTCCAGATCACAAAAAGTGCAAGAGGAGAGCATACTCGAGAAATTATTAATTTTTTTTTTTTGAATGTAAGAGATAGGCTACCTAGTTACACTTCCCCGGTAACGACACCAAAATGTTTAGTCAATTTAGTGTCCTAAATTTCTACATAAATTATCAATCTAGGTGTCGTAAACTAATGAAGTGTAGTGCACTATATGTGCTAGATAACCCTTTCTTACCTCACTATTTTCATTTTTATGTTGTTTTGGGGTTTTGTTCTTTTGACCTCCTAGAATGCTGCAATGTAATTGAAATCCTAATCCATTGCAAAAGTGGGAGTTTAAAAGTACTTTTTAGGTCAAGTTTGGAAGTGGATTTTCAAGAAGATGAAGACAAAGCTTATTTTCTTGCTTATTGTAATGTTTTCCAAAATATGAGCTTAAAAGACTCTTGAAACTGCTATCTACAAAATTAAAACTTGAATGAGAAAATGAACGTGCAACTATCTATATCAAACCGAGAATGAAGTACTAGAAATGAAACTACTACTTCTGCTGTTTATTCTATCTGCAAAATTAAAGACTAATGAACTACTGCAATTAAACTAAAGGCAAAAGTAAAACTTGAAACTGATTTTAAACTAATGATCAACCAGTAATTTCATCCATAAAAATAATACTTCACCAATTAACTTGAAAGTCAGTCATCAGCTAAAGGCTCCAGAAATATTATCTTATAGCATGAGAAATGACATTAAACTATCTAACTCTACACTAATGAACAACAAGTAAACTCATTTATAAACATAACACTTTGCCAATTAGCTTGAATTCATCAACTAAAGGCTCCAGAAATATCAGCTTATAACATGAGAAAATGACATTTAAAACTATCTAGCTCTAAACTAATAAACAACAGGTAAACTCATTTATAAAAATAACACTTCGCCAATTAGCTTGAATTCATCAACTAAAGGCTCCTGAAATATCAGCTTATAACATGAGTGACTATATTAAGAAAGAAAAGGTACTAAACAACAAGTAAATCTCATTCATAAACTCCATCTTTCGCCAATTATCTCTGAGGGTATACCATCAACTAAAGGCTATGGAAACATGTACTTATGTAATGAGTGTCTATCCTGTTGAGCAAAAACATAAAACAACTTGAACCTGGAAACTAAAGAACAATAGAAGAAGTGAGTCCCAAAAGTGCTACTTGATGCAAGTTTAGAATTACAACTAAGAAGCTCGAGCATAAACAAATTTAAAGACCTACTGCTACTCTGAAATGCATCTATCAGGGTTAGTAAAAACAAGTGACTAGCTGCAATACATATACAATGTTAAAACGATTATGAAAATAAACAAAACACAAGCAATATATAGTTGAATGAAAGAAAATACAAATGGAAATATACATAAATGAAAAAGAAACCTCAGCCACACAGGGGCCCTCTGCACAACCTTGGATTATCAATGCAAATCTACTTCACACGCTCAGGCAGCCATATATGAAAACAGAGTTTTTATATTATGAAAACAGAGAACTGTGTGTTTCTTGATTACAAACGAAAATCAAACTATTTCAATAGTAAAAACATTAACTTGTTTGTGTTCCAAATGCTTGAATTTATAGGAGAAATTCATAACTGTTTCTAAGAGGAAAATCTTCTATAGTAGACACATGAACAGGTCATGTATCGAGGATTTAGCCTTCTGGTTGGCACAAATAGTAAATCTCTGCATAGTGGGTGTCGGATTTAGTTATGCAGGTGGCAAACGAATCCTCATGTTTAGGAACAGACCTCGGACTCAATTGTGTGCCAAAATAGAGTTCTAACTGCTGTAGAACTTCTCCGTTGACTCCCCTTTGACCGGGGTCTTTTCCTTCGAATCTGATCAAATGAATAGGACCCTATCCATGTGTTGACATTTCCTAAACTACCCATGTGGCTCGTTCCTATTCTCGACACCTGTAGCCTGCAAAAGTATGAAGATTGCTGCGGAATTTCCAATTAGCTGCGGAAAGTGGCTGCATTCCGTAGCTGAGAAACAAAACCTCATCCAAATAACACACATAATAATATAATTTGAAAATCACTAAAATGTACTCCTGGAATCAACATGCAATGACTTTTGATGGCTTAGGATGCACTGGCATGGGAAAATAGAGGAAGAAGGGTGAAGAAAATGCTTGAAAAGGAGGCAGTTTTGGGGCTCAACAAACCCTGTTGAGGCTTCTTGACAAAGTTTACTTCATCTTCTTGTTCTAAAATATGTCTTGATTCATTGAGTTCTCCTTTCCTTTTGTTGAAGCTTTAAATGTGACTTCTCTCATATCTGATGGGCCTCCTTTTCGCATCTCAAAGGCAGTTAAGATTCTGTGAAGTTGTGTCATAGCGATAGTCTGTAGGTCCTGTTTTTCTTCTATGGCAGATACTTTTGATTCAAATTTAGTAGACAAGGATCTTAAAACTTTCTCAACTAAGGTAACTTCCTTTATCTCTTCACCCAGATTCTTCATGTAGTTAACAACCTCATCTATACGTAAGAAGTAACTAGCTATACTTTCATCATTGTGCATCTTAAGAGTTTCATATTGAATTATGAGAGTTTGCAGTTTAGTATGTTTTACCTGAGAGTCTCCTTCGTAGCTTAGAATGATTTTGTCCCATATTTCTTTTTCTGATTTGAGCTGCATAACTTTGACAAACTTTGATTGTGACAGACTTCCCAATAATGTATTGACAACCCTGGAATTGGTTTCATATTGTTTTTTACCTGCCATATCTGTAGGTATTGCTGATGGAAATGTATATCTTCCTTCCACGATTTCCCAGACATCTGTTCCAAGTTATTGGAGATAGGTTGTGGTTCTTATCTTCCAATAAACAAAGTTGCTCCCATCAAATATTGGCAGTCTGGTGGATCCCACGTTTTCTTGATTACTCATGATGATGGATCTCCCTTCAAGCGATCAAGCTTCTTCCGAAGGACTTGCTCTGATACCAATTGTTGGAAATAATACTGAGGGGGGGGGGGGGTGAATCAGTATTATCAGATCAATAATTTAATTTTCCAAACATATTTGTATACGTTAATTCAGTTAAGTGAACTAGCGTGTATACGTGACTGTACTTAAGGCAACTTGCGTATATGCAGAGAACTTTTGATTTACCCAATTTATCATGCATTGAAATTTAACCAGTATATTAGAGATTTAATAGACAGTGTAGTAAAAGAAGAATAAAGCATCACACATAAGCAACACACATGAACACCAAGATATAAGGTGGAAACCCAATGTGGGTGAAAACCACCTGCTACTGTCGTCTCTGTCTTCTTTTAATAATAAGAAAATTTGTTTACAATTTTGTACTGGTGTAGACTTATACTAGTACGCAGGCTTCTACCTGCAGAAGGTTACAACCTTCTCTCGTTCTCCAGCTTCTCCTGGAAGGGAGCTACAACCCCCTAACTCTTGTACTAGCCAATATGTTTACTAGTACGTAAGCTGCGACCTACAGAAGGCTACGACCTTCTTTCTTCATCCAAGGACCACGTTTCATAAATTTTCAGACTGGATCCATCAACAACATTATAACTATAATTCAATCATCAAATACATCAGCATCAACCAATGACTTTATTAACCAACCACAACTGAATCAATCAATTACTTTGACAACCCATCAGTCTGATCATTCAGAATAGAGTAACTAGAACCCAAACCAGAACCCAGAACTCTGCAACAGCAAACAGAAACAACTGAAACATATTTTATAAGGTATACACTACTTCCATGTGTCGAACCTGCATGTATATGCACTTTTCTCAAAGCCAACCAGCGTATACATATGCAAATATTAATTCATAATTCTGCAGCTATTCCAAACTTTAGTTATACCCAGATCATAATATTTACAGAACAACACATGCGTCAGTATACAGATCTAGAATAAACATGATCAAACCATATAAAGATAATTCATTTCAAGCCTTAAGATCCTGATCCATCATTAGATCTTATCCTCCATCAACCACTAAGGTTCATCCCTGGTTCAGATCAAGCACAACACCATAAGCCAATAACCTGCATACTAGATCTCACACTTCATCAGATATTTGATACTTGCACACCTGGCCTAATGATCTTCTCCTCCTTTTATAGTTTTAAGCCTTTCTCAATACAATGGACAAAAACCAATTAGGACCAATACCTTGGATCAAATACCTAGGGTCAATACCTTGGACCAGATACCTTGGACCAATACCATGGATCAAAATACCATGGACCAAAAACTTATTTTTCCAAGATATACACGCTTATCCTTCCGTGAGAGTGCGTGTGTACATATATGCTACTTGTATTCAGTGAACCTGCGTGTATATGCACCTTGGTCAAGGTGAACCTGCATATACATCTCTTTCTTCATTCTTTGTAGTCTGATTTGTAATTCTTTGTTGTTAACCTACTGTACTGTGATCTTTCATCTGAGTGAGTTGCCATCAAGGACAACACCTGTATCATAATTCCAACACTACCACATCTCATTTGTTGTTTCCTTCTTAGAAATGTGTGGTACTACATGGTGCTTGACCATGTCAAGGATGATTCTCTTGGCCCTCGCCATTGCCTCCTCATACTTGTCGTTATCAGTTGGGTCAACTCGGATCGCTATCATCCTCAAGGTGAAGTGCTTGACATGATTTTTGTCAAGTACGGATAATATTATGGCCTTCCAGAATGCGAAGTTTAAGGCTCCGTCCAGTCTATCCTGGTCTCTTACTCCGTGTACTGCCATGCTGCTCTTCTACTTCCCTCGTGGAAGTTCTTGATGTGACTCCATCTGAGACTTGATTTCCCTCCTGGAAACCCTTCTTCCAATGTCGAAATTCCCCCTACTCTGATTATCTGTGCAACTGCACCACTGATCCAGATTTCTCGGCTAGAAACCCTCTGTAGCAACTCCCTTCTCCTCGGCCTTGCCCTGTTAGGTATTGTTCTGACTACAATACCCCACCATCTCCACTCTACAACTTACCCACATCCTCCTAAACCCCAACAAACTAAAGGTGAGAGCCCCTAGGCTCTGCACAGTTTCGACACTGACAAACTATCTCCCTCAGCCAACTGCATCAACCCTCCTGGCCTCTGCGTGGCTCTGTGTGAGCTTGTCTTTGCCTCATTTAGCCTCTACACAGCCTCTTCTTGGCTCGAACTTGATGACGCAGTGTTACCGGGAAAAGTGTCTATTTAGAACTGCTCTATCCCACTAAGGTGTGACAGCTGCCTTAGAAACAAACAGAGAAAACTACTTTTGTATCTCCTTTATGAACTATAAATAAAGAGGAATAGGAAGAACCAACCTGTGTCTTGCGCCAGTCCTTTGGTCCAATCTCTCTCCTCTTTGACAGCTTCCAGCTACCTGCTCCCTTACTTGCCCAGCTTCACCAAGTACCTGTAAGATCACAGAAGAAGAAAAATATACAAAGACATGGATTTATATTCATAAATAACTTAGGATCAGATTTAAGTTAACCATACAAATGTAACAAGCATCAATGATACAAAAGCATGGAGGAGAAACTCAAATAGTTTTTATTGATATACAAGAAGATCCAGGAGGAGTTACAACCGATGATTCCTGACCCAGCATCAACCTCCCAGCAAAGAAACCCCTCTTCACCTCCAACAAAGCATAGATCACCCAATTCTCTGATATGTGTCTCAAAACCAACAACAATTCCTTACAATGTGCAAAATTCCAGCCTCTGGATCTCTGGGATGAGGGATCCATATAGATGTATGCAAGGAGGATGAGTCAGCCTGTGATTTGATTAGTGGCTTCTCTCTGTCAGTTCTTGCTTCCACTTGGAGACTGAAGGCCTCTTACTCATCCTTGGTCGAATTCAGTGAGGCAAGTGTCATAGGAGAAGATTTTGGAAGCTTCCATTGTCTCTCCACCTCGCGGAATGACACTGCCATTTGTCATTTCCCGCTCAACGCACCCTGGTAGTGCATTTAGGTGCGTTGCAACGCACCTAGCTAGTGGATTTAGGTGCTATGCAATGCACTTAGCTAGTGGAGTAGCTGAAATGATCCTGTTTTGACTTATTCTGAGCAGTTTCTGGTGGAGAACTTCTGGGAGAAGTTGTAATTTGTTGACCTTGTTCCTTTAGGGGTTAGAACAACACTTTTAGGGACTTAGGAGCCCTTGGTTTATGGACATTTCATGCTCGGAGCTGCAAGGCACAAAAATGTCTATAACAGTTGCCCCCTAAAGTATGAGGCCGTTTATCGGGTGAAATGCTTTATTATGAGGATCCGAAGTTCTTTCAATGCTGGGAGGATACCTGTAATAAGATACAATACAATACATTATCTTCATACTGTTTTCATGATCTAGCTGAAGCGGGCATTCCCATGCTCAGCTTTATAAATTCATTTTCATGTACATAGGACAGACAATCGTCTGATGGTAGATTGATGATTCTGATAGAGCCATCATCCTTTTGGTAGGATGATTATCTGTGCTGTAATGCTGTACATTTGAATGTCTTTATTTCC